>JAQBSW010006522.1:0-47897 GCA_029291075.1 Eudiplozoon nipponicum | reverse complement strand
TATATACTAACTAATGTAACTTGGTGAGTCTATTTTTCCTTTAGGTGGAGCTCCTATGGCATCCATTTAGACCCAAAGTTCCAACTAACAATCCCCAATCTGTCATTACTAAACAGACACCACATGAAATGGGGAAGCAGACGTGCCCAGGTTCGAGTCCTGCCCGCGGCAAATTCTGGCCAGTACATGATGAGTTCCCAATAAGGACGAAACCGGTCTACTGGATGAATTGCCTTTTCTACACTGTACAATTCTTAGTTTATACTGACATATGTAAGTAATTAATGGGTCAGATGTTTCTATCAAGACCGCAACCCAGTCAGAAGATCAGATCTAGCCAGACACTCAACGGACACAGGTCATGAGATTGTATAGGAAATCTGTAACCGCATAACACTTTGTAATTGAAATAGATTAACCAGATTGATTAGGAAATCAATTGAAATAGAATGAGTATTGAAAGTAATATATATGAAAACTGTAGAAAAAAATATTTGGTCCCATATTTAATGAAGCCTTTTTGAGTGGCAGAAAGATTTGATTGGAGTAAATTGGAAGTAAATAATAAGTACCAGTTGGAGATAGCAACCATGTGTTACGAGATAGTCAACGGAACAATTTCAATTTATATTTACATATTTATGTAAGTTTTGGTATAAGTACATGTGTGTTTGACTGATATACTATATCTATTGTGAATCATGTTCACTGGAGGAACTCACATGTTTGCTTTTGTTTATTTAGATATACATATTATATATGGTGTGTACACGTATATATGGATTGATGTTTATATAGTTATATAAGTTTTGAGTAAAAATACTTCTCTATTTGACTGTAATATAATATATTTATGGTAAATCATATGCACTTGAAATTTGATTTACCAAATCTGTTGCTCATATGCTTTATTTAGATATTCAAATTAAGGCACAAACTTAAATGAAGAAAAGTAATAATTAAATTAAATAGTTATTTTGCTGATATACTATATGCTCATGATGAATCGTATGCAATTGAGGTTGAAGAAATCCACTTTGTTGCTCATATGTATGTTCATATACGCATACATATTTTTATATGTCGTACACGTACATATAGATGGATATTTATACATTTATATAAGATGAGCGAAACATAAAATATGTAACTGGCTTTAATACTCTGTTCATTGTGATGCGTATACACTGGGGTGGATGGAACTCGTTTGATGCTTATATATTTTGTACACGTATATATATATATATATATATATATATATATATATATATAGATGGATGTTTAAATATATATAAGATGTGGGTATCCATATGGTAGCAAGGAGAATATAGATATTCATGACCAAATATACATATATTAATATATATATATATATATGTGTGAATAGAAATAATTTTGCTATAAATTATTATTTGTCAACACTTGCACATCTGGCCTGACAATGGAACATAGCATGAAATAAATTAAAAGAGATTATGCAACGGTAAATCAAATAGTGACTAGCTATTGTCCATAGACAGGATTAGAGTGCTATCAATCGTCCACAATAGTCAATGGCTGTATAAAAACATATGATGAAAGTATTGCACAATATAAAAAGTCGTTTAAAGTATTCTTAAGATCCAACACAAATGTTCTGATGCTGGAAATACCTAAACAACGCTGAATTTCCATTATGCAATTTTTCTTTTTCTCTCATAAATGCACACAGACTCACGAAATTTCGTATGATTTAGATGTTTTCATTATTCAAAAGCTTAAGAGATATTATATGCTCTGAGCTTAGATATCTAAATGCCGCAGATGTCTTCGTTGCAGAGAGAATTTGAGTACCAAGTTTGTCTTATTTTTTCATTGGTGGAGGACAAGAATCATACATGCTTAAAACCAAATAGGACAGTAGGAACATCAAGTGTAGAAGTATTAAAATGTGCCAATTTCGTTTTTTCTGCGGCATAAGTACAATCAAACGTATAAAACATTTTCCTGGGTATTAAGAATAAATTTCGTATGGTTAAATGAAGATTTCGAGCTTCGAGTAAACACCGATCCTTTAATATTTAACCAATCTTCGAACAACAGCAAAACTACCGTCAGTCACACGTACTAGCAAGTGAGCGCATACATAATTTTTCTATCAATATACAAGCATTGAGGTTTGATCTTCGCTATTCAGTTTGCCGTCGTACTATGATGATGATCATGGAAGTTCGAAACGCGTCATCGCATGCGAGTGGAGGTAGTTTTTCTGTCGTTCGACGACTGGTTAAATACAATGGGATTGGTGTTTATTTGAAGCTCACAAACTTTATATAAAGAATGGTCACTACCGCTCAAGCAGTCAATGATTGTTTAATAAATTTCGTTGCCATTTTCGATACTTACCAGACATTCGACTAATTGTTCGTGTTTCATTGTTTTCACTGTTTTGATCCGCAAGATTTTCTTTATTTCCATCAACCAGTAAGCTGTTGATGCCCGAGCCATACTCGTTGAAGCCGGTAGCGACAGACTTAGTTGTTGTCCCAATCTCAGATCTTTTAAGCATGTTGTACGATGAATTAAAGCCAGACGGCGTCTGAATTGTATCAAGCAGCGGTTTTCGCGTAAGACAATTAGTCGTATTCAGATAGCTACCAGCCGAATACGTCTTGAAAATCGGTTGACTAGCTTCCAATTTTGTCGGTTCTCGTAGCAAATTTTGCTGCCCGTGCTTCAGATAAATTTTGGTAGCTTGACAAGCACCATGGGCATCGTTGCTTATCATTTTCTGTACAGTACGCTTTTTTAGTTCTGCAATGTCTTTAAGTGAATGGCAGCGAGCACTTTTGTCGTGAACAACGATCGGAGTATGAAAATTGATTAAGTTTTCGGTAGATTTATATTGGCGCCCAAGTTTTGAAGTAATTTCATTGGCCGACGAGAAAATCGATGAGACAAATGTTGTTCTGTCACTATTTACATAAGATCGGTCATTCATAATTTGTCTCTTCTTGTCACTTTTGTACTCAGAAAAAATGAATCGGTCTTGTTGATCACATTCTTCTGTTTTGTTAGTCCCTTCATCAGTTCGCTGTAATGACACGTTTGCTTGATGCCCAGTTTTTCGATTTGTTTTCTCCCCACGTTTGTTTAAATTTTCGGACATGGCCGACGACAAAGTAGATCGCTGTCGACTGCTGACTGTGGTAAATCGACGCCAGAAACGACTACTTAACGACTTTTTAAGCAAATCTTCAGTCGATGCATTAAAAGAATCTACCACAATGGTGCTCAAAGGTTCAGTTTTCGAGTTGTATTTATGAGGGTTGCTACTATATACATCTGCAGAATCTAAGCCAGAGTGATTTAGAGCCAGATTCACAGAATCTTCCACAGCATCTTTGATCACCGACGGCTTGTTAGCTACTGTCGTCCGTGAATACGGACCAAAATGATGGCCCACATCGAAATTGTGCGACCAGGCTGAGTTTGACATTGACATGTACTTATAAAATAAAATATTGAATTAAACAGATTATGTGAACATATATTTATATATACACGTTAAAGCCATATAATATATCAAATAAAATCTCGTATTCACATATATGCGTACATGCATATATAAATATATTTCATTTATATAAATCCTGGGATTTCAATTGATTATGTGAGTGGCAACAAATCTACCTACATGGGTCAGGTGTTTATATCAAGACCGCAACCTTAATTCTAATAATTGTTAACACCACCCGCGCAAACAATGTTCGTTTAACAAATCTACCTCTTTTTTACTTCTATTTCTTGTTTTGAATGATTAGTAAGTGTGTATGCGTATGTGTCTGCATGTGTCTGTTTGCATGTAAAGGTCTTTCTAGCTGTACTGTCAAATGATGTCTGAAATCTAGTCATTCCTGCGTTGATGGATTGAGGGTTAATCAACTGTTCGCTTTGTTGGCTGTTACGTGTACGTAGGTTATTTCACCGAATGTCGTTTTTCGTTTCGCCTTTTTCCTCAATTTTTTTCGGTCACATTTGTAACAGCGCAGGGTTTGCGGATTGCAGTGTTGAATGCTAATATTAAATGAAAGGTTTCATTGCGAAGCTGGACTAATTAAAATTACCTGATCTGCATTTTGACTAATGAAGTTGTTTTCTTCCAGTAGTTTTCTATCTTAAACGAACATCTGTTGCACGGGAGGTGATAACAATTATTATAATAAAGGTTGCGGTCTTGATATAAACACCTGACCCATTAATTACTTACGTATGTCAGTATAAACTAAGAATTGTATAGTGTAGAAAAGGCAATTCCTCCAGTAGACCGATTTCGTCATTTTTGGGAACTCATCATGCACTATCCATAATTTGCCGCGGAAAAAGCTCGAACCTAGTTACGTCTGCTTCGGAATCTGGTGCTGTAACCACTGAGCCATCCTGCCGCACGCCACACTTCACACAATTTTCAGTTATATACTAACTAATGTAACTTGGTTAGTCTATTTTTTCCTTGAGGTCGAGCTCATATAGCATCCATTTAGACACAAAGTACCAATTAACCCTCCAAAATCTGTTATTACTGAACAGACACCACACTACATGGGGAAGTGGTATTAAAATGAACATTTATATAATTAAACGAACATTGGTTGCGCAAGCGGTGACAAAATTTACTATAATCAAAGTTGCGAACTTAATTTATACACCTAAACATTAATTACTTACATTTTGTCTTTATAAACTAAGAATTGTATAGTGTAGAAAAGGCAATTCATCCGGTAGACCGGTTTCGTCCTTATTGGGAATTCATCACGTACTGGCTAGAATTTGCCGCGGACAGGGCTCGAACCTGGGCACGTCTGCTTCGAAATCTGGTGATCTAACAACTGAGCCAATCTGTCGTAAACTACGTTGTATACTAGTTAATATTTATTGGTTTGCCTTTTCTTTAGATAGAGTCCATAGGACATCTATTTCGACCTAAATTTCCAATTAACCATCCCTAATCTTCCATTATAGAACAGAAACCAAAATATAAAATACTTAGTTTATACTGAAAAATGTATGTATATAATGGGCCATTTAATCATATAAATGTTCAATTCAATATCACTTCTCCATGTAGTGGTCTGTTTTATAATGGCAGACTGAAGTTGGTTAGCTGAAAATGTATGTATAAAGGGATTCAATAAAGGAAAGGTTAACCAAGAAGCATAAGTTAGTTCATAGCTGCAAATGCTGTGTATTATGCGGCAGGGTGTCTCCATGGTTATGGCAACAGATTCCGATCTCTGTTCGCAGCATAGTCTGGACAGTACACGATGAGTTTCCGGTAAGTATAAATTGCCCTTCTACACTATACAATGCTAATTTTATACTGCTAAATGTATGTACATAATGGGTCAGGTTTTTATATCAAGATCGCAACCTCGATTAAAGTAAAAGTAAATATTAATAGTTAGTTATAATCGAAAATGAACACTTTATATTCAGTTTCCTTTCTTTGAGATCGTGTGTTACCCAGTGCTGATGAGAACCATTTGCTCACAAAATTTGTCTGTAAGACACCATTCGTTGTAGTAGCCACTTTTGAGGCTGAGAACGCTGCAATGGCTCTATTTTGGAGCTGATGCTAATAAATGAGTATTTGCACCCAGATCGCACGGATTAAGGTGGGGCATCAAGAGAATGCTGGAGGCTGCATCTGAAACTCAGTAACACAGAACAGAATATTATTATGTAAATTCAGTTTTTCGAGGGAGCGCGATTTTTCAGTCACATAAAGTAAGGCTTCTCTTGATAATTTAGATTGGTTGGTTTATAATTTACCAGGAAAAATGAGTACCTTAACTGCAAAATTATAAGTAGTTAAGTCCCGTCTGAATGAAACCGTTGTTGTGAACACTAAAGGAATCCGCATAAACAACTTAACTAACGGGTGAGCAAAACGATGGTGACTGGACACATGTGGCAACACACGAGTTGTGCCAATGTTGACATCAGAATCGACTAGTTATTTCCGTCCTTCTTTGGAATTTAAGCCTATGATTTCACCCCTGACTGCTGACAGGCCACAGTTGTAGTTCAACAAACTTTAGACTTCAGTGCAAATGCGAAATTTCTCGTTATAAGCACCAGTTATACGCGTCACGATCCAGGAATCGGTGAATCGCACGTTGGAAGTACAATTATAATTGCCAGTAGAACGGTCATATGCAATATTTAAGCAGAAAGTATTTGATCACAATTACGTATGGACTTTGAAAATATTTGCAGAATTATGTAGGCTTAAACTACCGCTAGGTGAGCTTTCCCTAGATACCGCGGCACATATTAAATCGCAATTGTCCAATTAATCAACTGAGACCATCTTGTTTATGCTGCCGATCCTACAAGATAATGCACTCTTCGGAGCATGCCTTTGGGCCAGGAAGACAGAATCCAGGCTCTACATAATTCAGCGATGATGGCCAACACACTGGGGTCAACGAAAACATGAATCAGGCCCATTTCAGCAGCATTCAGAGTCGATGTTCTTGCAGGTAATGCGCACGTAATATAAAGCGAGTCGTGTAGGGCGTCTGCAGCAAGTGGCCTGGAGACAGTCATAATATTTGGACACCAGTAGCTGTGACCAATAAATCTCGTACTGCGCAGCAACGTTAGCATGGTTTTCCGAGAGAACAGCCATTTCGACGTAGCAACAGAGTTCACCACCTAACGAACATTGATAGTTGAGATGCTGTCAAAAATTGAAAACCTTCAGGTGCTGAGAATTATGATTCTGTGGTAGATTATCCGCAAAGCACCCTACCGTTTGACAATAATCGATCGGTATGCAAAGGGATAGATGTCTGAAGAACTTTGTCGCACGAAAGTATTTCTATTAAATTCAACTATTTTATATCTTCCACAGAAAGCTTGTGAATAAATAATGCCATACTGGGACCGATAGTTCTATATTGCCCATGTTCCCTTCATTAAACAGGGTACAAATTGCAAGAGAAAATTTATGTCAGACGTTTGGCGTGGCGATGGTGGCTGTGGAAGAATGATACACTAATTTACCAATAAATTATGACATCATGCTATGTCTTTAATTCTTTAGAACAGACAGACAACCCTAAAGGTGTTGTAATTTATTAGAAAATTGGTTAAGACCACTAACTGTAAGAATAACCATATATGCCCCCGAGGCTAAAACGTTGGAGTCCTATACGGAGAATATGCTGCACATCAGTGCAGAGTGAAATGGGTCGTCCACTCGGGTGATGGAAATAGTTTCCAATCCAGTACGACTCAATATTCCAGCCACCTGATTGCACGTTAAAATATATCTCAAGTTAAACGATAGCCACGAGCCACCAAGAGCATATGATATGTTTTTAAATTTGTTTGTGGAGTGTCAGCCTTATATTTTTCAATGCCGCGATTTGCGTACGCGGGTTGTAGCTTTGCCCTAGCAGTTTCACAAAGATCCGAATGATCACAATTTCAATGTCCTTTTTGTCTTCGATCGGGCTGGTTTTGTATTCGTCCCTACCTTCCGAAGGCTTCAACATCGTTCATACTAACCAGTGGAAATGTGGTTCTATCACATCTTTGCATATGATGGTCCTCCAAAGAAATTAGCGGCGGCTACTCAAGCAATGAAAAACCTGATAAGGTACGGCGTTCTTAAGCTACCGTCGTGTGCGTCTCAAGTGCTCACTTTACAAAAAAGGGTGACTCACTCGGACTAGCAGCCAATTTTCTTCATTAAGCACAGCTCCTTAACCTGACCCGTAAACAAAGCCAGTTCAGCGTGAACAAATCCTACAGCTATCGAGTGGTAAATTATTCGCCTTGCTTGATGTAGCAATAGCCTTCTTTGAGACTAAGAACGCACCAGGGGTCCTATATAGGGCTGGTAAAATTCAACAGACAGTCCTCGCAGAAGTGCCCGTATTAGGATGAAGCGGCTAGCACAATGATGGAAGCAGAATTCGAGCTGAAGTGAACATTAAATAATTAATATTTGTAAGTTTGTTTTACTAATTCGATGCTCTTTATCCGAGCAAAATACTAAGTATTGATTACAAATTAAGCATGTGTGTTGGAAACTTTGATTCAAGGGCTGACTGCATAAATGAACAATTTGACTGCAGAATTACGTATAAATAAGTCTCGTCTGGATGATACATTGATAATACATACCGATGGAATCTACGTGAACCGGCCAAACAGTATAGGTGGACACAACACTTGACACAAAGAACGGTTTATGAGAAACTGATGTTTGACCCAAATGCCGCCGAAAAGTAGCAGTACAGATACCACAAGATCATTTCAATTCACTCTGTTACCGTTTGGTCTAAAGAAGGCATCGTTGTTCCAAAGAATGATGGACTCATTTGTGTCCGAATAACCCTTTACTTCAACGTACGTTGATGATGTCCTTATTTTGGCAACTAAAAACAACAATTGCGTGCTCGACTGCAGAAGATGCTGTCCAAAGCTGTAGAATAGCGATATCATTGTACTCCTGAAAATGTGCAGATAGTTCGGCAAGTTAGTTTCCTGGGTCACCCGGTTTAAGCCGATGGATATACGCCATTAGATTCAAGTCTATGAAGGATTATCCGGTGCCAACCACATTAAAATGATTTCGCCTGTTAATTCACACGATGAATTATTAATGAAATTATCTAACAGAGGTGGCGGTTACCTAACCACCCATCTCTAAGCTAACTAGTTCTAAACAAACGTTTTGTTGGCCAGATTTGATCCAATTTAAACATGAATAATTAGACGCCATTGATTTGACTTTCTCGATAGGAAGTATGTCAGTTGTGGCAGATACCTCATAGGCATAGCAGCAGTATCACAAGCCGACGGACATCCAGAATAATATTTAAATCGTGCAGTCACGAAAGCTGAACAGAACAATGATTCCTACAAAAGTTAAGATATTTTGTTAGCGGCGTTCATGTCTTTACCAATCTCAAAGCACTAGTGCATTTGCAGTTGCTGGGTATTCTAAGGAAACGAGTACATCGAGCCATTGAATAATACGAGGAATACGATAAAACGATTCAATATCAAACTGGTTTCGAGAATGTTGCAGCTGATGCGCTCAGCAGTATTTCTGCTATTCTGGAATCGCCAAATATTAATATCTCCCAAGAACAGAGCAACTATGCTACATGCTAGGAAGTAGTCTGACATACTTGTGTTCGAACCATAAGAAGCTTCGACCCTGAAGAATGGGATACTGGTTCAAAAATAAGTACAAACAGTATAATGATTTATTACCTGACCTTTGTTATGCCTGACAAGGTGTTAATGCTCCAGCGTTTCGTTCCAAATAGCAATCAGGTCTGTTCGCACGGCGTCCTATACAAACCATTGTACTTTAAACGGTACTTGTTGCGAGACATGGAATAGATTATTTAACTGGCTCTATTTCCCCGTAAAGTGTTTGCGTCTGACGTCTTCAATTTTACACCGGATATTTCGGCGTCCGTTTCGGAAGCCTCTTTCAATGGTAAGCCCATCCCACAAATAATTTGACAATCATTGATTCAAATTGCTCGTGGAATGTGCTTTCCGTTGAAAAGGACATCCGAAACAGGACGCCAAAATGTCCTGGGTAAAATTGAAGACAGCAGACAAAACACTTTGTGGGGAAAAAAAGAGCCAGTTAAATAATCTATTCTCTGTCTCGCAACATGTGTCGTTTAAAGTACAATGGCCTGTACAGGACGCCGTATGAACAGGCCTGATTGCAATTCGGAACAAAACGCTGGAACATCCCGGATCCTGTCGCCTGATTATAATATTAATGCTACATGAGTATTTGATCCGTATGTCAAAAGATATTCGTAGCTACCTTCATCTCGATTACTTTTAATGAGAACGCACGAAATAGGTTTTTACATATCTACTTGGTGGGTGCACAGCTTCTGGTGCGTGGCAGGGCAGCCTATGCGCTCTCAATGGTATATTATAACGCTCACAAGTTATTTTACCGACCAGGATGCACGGTTCGAGTAGAGGGAATTTAATCAGTGGTGTAAAAACCTCGAAAAAAGCATTTCCGAACAGCAACGTGTCACCGTCAGCCTAAAACAACGAGGCCCCAGGGTATTGCTGAGACAAATTACGCTTAGTCAAGTGGACCATATGATTTGGAGTGTCAACAGAAAAATATTTTCCTCCAGCAGCCATCGTCTATGGATTGCCGGCATCACATATATGACCCTCATCCATAAACAGACATTTCCTACCTGATCATCAACGAGGTAGAGTAGAACTGGGCGATAATATTGATATAGATCGTCCAATAGAATGAGAATACTCGAATTATTTTTTCGTTGGAGTAACAGGTGGTGTTATAATGGTAGTCAGACAACAAGAGCGAGTGTGCCTGACAAGTTGGGCAGGTTTTTTTTAAATTCATCAGTAGCTCTTATCACATGCATCTTACAAGCAGATGCTCCGGACAGACAATTCTCGTCAGCTTTGGATGAAAGATCATCAAAAAGAAGGATAAATCTGAAAACAATTCATTCATTCACAATATAAGTTGGTGAAACATTTCACAACTATATTCAAGATAAATATTATTTATTATTACTCAGCAGTAAAACATCAGTTCCGCAATGCTGATGAACTGCTGCTTATCAAGATAATGCGAAACCCAGAAATAAAAGTCATTGTAGTAATAACCATATCAACGCGCGATTTGTTTTGTAAACAAAACTGCCAAAAACTAACTATATGATGTTTATTTCAGGAGAACTATCATATATGCAATTGTGTATAAGGTGTTGAGTACTTAGCAACAAATTAGTTAAAAAATGACCAATAGGATAAACTAAAGTTAGTATGAACGGAAGGTATAATCTCAGGTGCATTTGCTTTTCGTGCTTACTGGCGACCTATCAGTAGGAGCCGATATTACGTCCTTTACCCACTATATATTTGGGTGAGGTATGTGGGACAATTAGACGGTACAATCTCTTAAACGAATGTTTAAACCTGCAGTAGTGGGGCTCATCTCATATAAAGTCTTCGACAATGCGACTTCAAAACCAACTCATTATATATAATTTATATACCAATCAAATAAAGGGTACCAGCACTATAGTTATTGTGTCACTACTTGATGCCAACAATATGGCTGCCGAGTCGGTACATTGAACCAACAAAACGGATATCAAGTTAGGCTAAATTTCATCAATATTACGATTAATAATTACTCTTAAACAGCGGTAACACCAGCAAATCCATACAATGTGGCCATGATCGAAATTACTTATTAAATTTCGCGCTAACCATGATATCAGTTAAGTAAATATAATATTTATTGTTATTTTCTGATGGCTAACATATATGCAATTGTGTATTAAGTGTTGCGTACTTAGTGCAAGTATTACAAAAATTAAATACGTCGGCATGACCGAAAGTTATTATCTCGTATTGGGCGCTTCGCGTTAGTAGCCGGACTTGCTGCAAACGAGATTGAAACTCGAGGGCATTTTGTACTACGGTATAGAAACTCATTTTCTACACCACTAAAAAAGTGAAATGCTTCATAGTCTCCAGATTAAGCAAAAAACGGCTATTTTCAAAATTCTCCTTCTGTTTATACTGATACCATATATAACATCAAAATCCTTCCATGAAATTTAAAATAAACTATATAAATAGACAGGTATATATATATATATATATATATATATATATATATATATATATATATTCGAAAATGTACTGTGCTAATCAAGAGGCATTTTAAAATACCCTTTTGATATTCTGGTCCCTACTATTTTATAAATAATGGCACCATAATAGACATCTTTACAGACGGAATTCCAATTCAATAAAGCAGGTAAATCCCCATATGCAAATGTCATAGATGGAAATATCAAGTTTTATGCACAGTTTTCCAGATATCTGAACACAAACTCTCTATGCTCGCAATTTTTTGTGTGTGCAAGCGTGTTCGCCTATCATTTCAGAGCTTGTGTGCGTCTGCACACATGTAACTGTATTTGTGCTGCAAAAGATTGTTTTCTACAAATGCATACAACAGACGATTATTACTGACGCCGTTATTTACAAGCATTGATCGAGCGGCCAGTAAACCGTCCAGACGAGTAGGGATTGACAACCGGTAAAGTGCAATATGCGCTGACAGCCGATCAAGCAAATACGCGAAGCAGGTAGAATGCAAATGTCACAACTGACTTGCATGGTAAATTACCGTGCTTAAATAGCATGCAATGTGTGCTTGCATACTATTGGTTAAACGTCGTTTAACGTGGTTAAACGGCAATTTGCTTTTTTCTCATTGGTGCAACGTAAATAGATTTGAATTTTATTTACGCAATATGTCACCGATTGATTTGTGTCGTTACAATATAATTAAATTAACGTTCGACCAAAAAGCCAACCCTACGATAAGCTAATTTTTGTAAGAAAACGAGAATGGCACAAATCTAGTGACCTGTGCAGACAAACCAGTTATTAGCATTGCTGACCTGAAATATCCCGGCCTGCATAATACATTAAATTACAAAGTTTGTAAATGGGCGGGATATAAGTTCTGTCCACGAGACCAAGGAGACTGTAATAGGCAGAGCTATTTAGTTTGTTTTATGTTGGTGTCGTTGTGCTTTGCGGTGATAACACAACTTTTGTCATTGTTATATTTTATCAATTCAGAAGCAACAAAAATCGCGATTTGTCAGAGCTAGGTTATCTATCGATCGAATTGAAAAAATACTGTTTATATTGGTAAAAAATCATTAATTGTTCGGTAGGTTATAACAATTATTTAAATCAAGTTTGCGAATTCGATATAAAGACCAATCGCATTGTATTTAACCAGTCGCATAGTAGGTTTGGCATACGGTTGACATGCTTTGTTATAAGACTGTTTAAATTCACTAGGATTCGTGTTTATATCAATTTCGCAAACTTGATTTAAATATCTGTTTATATTACCTACGATTGGCTACAAATCTAGTGCCTATTGGCGTCCACCATAAAATCAGAATTATTATGTCTATTGACAGTTCTTGATAACTAGTCTCTTTAAAGCTGCACTGATTACAGTTGAAGTATTATCTAAATGGAAGCAAAAACTGATATCGATTTGTAAAATCCAATCAAACTTTAGCGCGAAAAGATGTTTTTACACTTGCTTAATCCAATTTATGTCAGATTTGAAATGAAATTATTTAGGCAAATTAAATGTGTAAAGGTTAATTTATATCGCAATACATATAATTGTTGGATAATCAGCATGCTTCCTTATAATTATGCGCAAAAGTGTATGCATATTATATATATATATATATATATATATATATATATATATATATATATAAGCTCAATATAAACGAACACTGTATCATCCAGTAAACCGATATCGTAATTTTAAATCACATTACTCTACGAATTGCCCTGCATACCTCGATACAATTGTTATTCTGCATATTGAAACATATTTAATCAAAAATCTATCATTAGTTTCCAATATATATATATATATATATATATATATATATATATATATATAATGCCCATTGCATTTGAAAAGTTTGATACCCACAAGCACTCCCAAATCAACTCGCAAAACACCACCAACAAGAAACAGAAGCAGAACTGAAAACCAGACAAGTTCCCATCCACTTAATCAGATGAAAAAATAGAATGTATATTACTGATTGATTATACATTGCAATAGTGAAATATACAAATTATTAAACAATAATTGATTGCGCGGTCGGTGGTGACAATTCTTTAAATCACGTTTGCATTTTGCAGTAAGCAACAATATCATTGTATTTAACCAGTCGTCGAACAACATAGCAAAGCTACCGTCAGTCACACGTACTGACGCGTTTCTACCTTCCATGATCATCATCAGAGAACGTCGGAAAACTGACTAGCGAGGATCAAACCGCAATGCATATATACGGAAAGCAATATTAGATACGCGGCTCTCATCTCTAGTAGTCTCGCATACATTTTACTTGAATGAAAATTTCGGCTGCACAATTTCTATGCAGTCACGAACATTAACCATTTGTAGCTCTCCATATATATATATATATATATATATATATATAATAAAAGTAAGAAATCAAGGATTGCGCAGGTGGTGGAAAATTTTTTTTAAATTAAATTCATTTTCTGACTGCATAGAGATTTTGAAGCCGGCAATTCCAGTCATGTCCAATGTATGCGAGACTACCAGATGTAAGAGCCTCATATTTAATTTTGCTATAAATATATATGCATTTGTGGCAGTGGCCACCTTTAAGACAAATAATGAACAAAAAGTCTTATCTAGGGCAGACAGTATTTCAACAGAAATTCCTCGCAGAAGCGTCCGTATAAGAATGAAGCAGTCAGACCAATGAGAAAAGCAGACTTAGAGCTGAAGTGAACATAAATTAATTAATGTGTAAATTTGTTTTATTAAATCGATGCTCGTTGTGCGAGAAAAATTCTATATATAATTGAGTAAAAATAAAGCATTTGTCGTACATTTAAAATGGCTTCTGATGGGTTGGAAACGTTGATTCAGGCATTGACTTCTCAAATGAATAATTTAACTGCAGAATTAGGCACAATTAAGGCTCGTCTAGACGATACGCTAATAATAAATACAGAAGACATCCAAGTACGTGGACCATCCAACATAGGTGGGCACAACAATGGCGACCGCGCCGAAGAGGAATCAGGAGGAAATATGCCGGCGTTTTCAGCCGAATCAACGAGTTATTTCAGACCGTCATCAGAGTTTAAGCCGATGTTGGCACCACTAGATGTGGAAAGGCCACAGTTGTGGTTCGAAAAATTTGAAGCATCAGTTCGAGCCCAAGAATTTACATTGGAAGCACCTATTGTGCGTGTAGCTGTGCAGGAATTAGTGGACCGGACAGTAGCAGTCCAATTGGAATTGCCGGTTGACCTCACGTATGAAGAATACAAAAGACGCGTGTTGGATCATTTCCGGGCTAGGCCTCAGGAAGTGTTCTTAGAATTATACAGCCTGAAGCCATTAATGGGTGAGATGCCCATGGATAACATGGCACGTATCAAGCGGTGGTTCTCGAAGCTTACCGAGTCTTTACCCGGCTTGCAACCACATGAGGCCATCATGTTCATGCTGCTGGATCCTACCAGATACGGTGAAATATCCAGCGCCCAGGGAGGCCTTGAAGAGAGACTTCAGGCTCTTCAAAGTTCGGCCATAATGACAAACAAAGTGGCAGCTGCATCTCCACGCATGGGTCCAGTTACGACATCTGACAGGAGCGACATACCGTATTGGAATTCTTCGCGGCATAATAAGCAGTTCCGCGACAGAAGGCAACAGCCAGTGGCCTGGAAGCAAAGTCAGTATATAAGGACTCCAGCTTCGACGAATACGACGTATAAGCGTCAGCAAAACCCATGTACTGCTCCTCGAGAACGGCCAGTGCAGTGGGGTAACAGGGTGCACAATCTCACAAATAAAGGTGGGAGAGAGCAGGGCACGAATATTAATCCTTTGGTGCCTCCGATGGGTAGATCGAATGAAGACCAGCAGATCAAACAAAAAAGTGGTCCGAACCAGATGGCCTTTGAAGAAAAGGAAGTGTGGGAAACATTGCCAAATGTAAGAATTTTCATTAAAGTTAAATTTTTAGAACTCTTCAACGGACAGCCAGTAATAATGCAATTGGATACTGGAGCTGATGTGTCGGTACTACCATTGACTTGGCCATTGAACAATGTAAAACCTACGAAAGCAAGTTTATGTCAGGCATCGGGCGCATCGATGGTGGCTGTGGGCGAGTGGGACACGAAGTTGTTAATAAATGAAAATGTCTATCATATGTCTTTTGTTGTTTCGAATACGCAAACGCCCTTATTGGGACTTGATTTCATTAGAAAATGGGTTAAGACGATAGACTGTCAAAATAAACGTGTATGCCTATCGCGGCCTGAGGGAATAAGTTCAATAAAGTCTACATGTACCCATAAATTGCAGGAGGAGACCAGTTGTCTGCCTGGGTGGTGGAAGAATCTTCAAACCCGATATACCATTATATTCCAACTGCCTGATTGTAGCGAGCGTCCAGGGCCGACGGTCGAACAGTTTAAGCTATGGCTAGAACTAAATGACGGTTACGAACCACCAAAAGTATATGGTGCTCCTCCAAAGAAATTAGCAGCAGCGACTCGTGCAACCCAAGAAATGATAGAAGCCGGCGTTCTTGAACCGTCAACATCTGTTTTTCGTGCTCCGATGGTTTATGTTACGAAAAAGGATGGTTCGCTCCGACCAGCGGCTGATTTTAGGCAATTGAACTCAGTAACTAAACCGGACCCGTATCCCATGCCGGCTCTGCGTGATCTGTTCTTACAGCTAGCGGGAGGCAAATGGTTTGCCGTGCTTGATCTTAAACAGGGATTTTGGCAAATAGGCGTGCGGCCCGAAGACCGATGGAAGTTAGCGGTACAGGTGCCCCAAGGTCATTTCCAATTCACCCGGGTACCATTTGGCCTTAAAAACGCTCCGAAAGTGTTCCAAAGAATGATGGACTCGTTCGTGTCTGACTTAACGTGTACAACAGCCTACGTAGACGATGTTATTATATGGGCCACTACTGAACACGAATTACGTGTGAGGCTGCAGAAGATGTTGGCCAAAGTTGTAGAATGGCGATTACATTTTAATCCAGAAAAGGTACAGATAGGTCAAGAAGTGCGGTTCTTGGGGTACTTAGTCTCAGCGGACGGATGCATGCCGTTAGATTCGAATGTACAACCTATCAGGGATTATCCGGTGCCTACTACTAGAAAACAATTGCGCCGGTTTATTGGTATGGTGAATTTCTATAGACCATACCTCGCAGGGATGGCGGTTACACAACAGCCCTTATCTCAGCTAACTAGTGCCAAGATACCATTTCGTTGGACGGAGGAGGCTCAACAAGCGTTTGTACTATGCAAGCAGAAATTAATAGAGGCAACTATTTTGACTTTCCCGGTAGGTAATATGTCAATTGTTACAGACGCGTCAGATATTGGTATAGGAGCGGTGTTACAAGCTGACGGACGTCCTGCGCAATATATAAGTCGCACACTCACTAAGGCGGAACAGAACTATACAGTCACAGAAAAAGAATTACTTGCCGTACAATGGGCGCTGCGGAAGTTTAGATATTTTGTCATCGGGGGACACGTGGACGTCTTTACCGACCACAAAGCGCTAGTGCATTGGAGATCACTATGTATTGAGAAGAAACGTGTACATCGAGCCATTGAAGAACTAGAAGAGTACGATATATCAATTCATCATAGAGCAGGAATCGAGAATGCGGCGGCCGATGCGCTCAGCAGAATTTCCGCTGTGCGGGTTTCACCGCTTATAAAAGTCTCTGAAGAACAGGGTAGAGATGCTACATGTCAGGAAATAGTTAATCAATTAAAAAACGGCACCGGGGTATCTGCACCATATAAAACGTTGAGTCTACAGAACGGCCTGTTGGTGCGGAAAGAAGGACAAACAGTGCAATGGTTTGTGCCAGAATCTATAAGAACAGAATTAATGGCCTTTTGGCATGAAACGTTAGGACATCCCGGCGCTGGGCGGCTCATTGAGACATTGCAGTCACGATTGTATTGGCCTGGCATGTCCAAAGAAATTCGTAGCTATTGTCAACAGTGCACTACATGCCAACGTTGTAAACCACAAAAACGAGAAAAAGGCACGCCGATTGCTTTCAATGCCACTGCACGGAACGAGTTTCTGCATGTCGACCTGGTAGGTCCACCTGCCGGTAGCTCGCGGCGGCGTGTCCCATGTGTTTTCCATGGTCGATAAGTTTACCCGATGGGTCGAGTTTGTACCACTGAAGAAGATCACAACAGAAAAGATTATAACGTGCTTAGAAGAGCGATGGCTCAGTCGATTCGGTGCACCACAAGTTATAGTTACCGATCAAGGCGTACAGTTTGAGTCGAAAGAATTTAATCAGTGGTGCAAAGACCTTGACATAAAGCATTCCCGCACAGCCACTTATCACCCGCAAACCAATGCGACAGCTGAGCGCGCACATAGGACGATGAAAGAGGTACTGCGATGCTGGTGCCACGAGAGCCCGGGAACGTGGAGAGACAAATTACATTTGGTCGAGCGGGCCATGCGCTTTACTGTCTCACCAGCTACAGGATTCGCTCCAACGACCATGGTCTATGGAGGACACATAAGACTTCCAGGTGAACCGGTAAACCAAGGATCCCATGAGCGCTGCACCATAGCGGATATTCAGGAACGACTAAAACAGAGTGTATGGTTTAACTGGAGTAACAGGTGTTCGGAAATTGTTGTAATTCTCAATTTGGGTGAACTTTAGCATAAATTTATATCCATCAGGTTGGTATCATGTACCGACTCGGAAACCATAGTGTTAGTATCCGGTACTCATCGATTTCAAAAAAGGTATCAGTTACTAACACAATGGCCATAGTGTTAGTATCCGGTACTCATCGATTTCAAAATAGGTATCAGTTACTAACACAATGGCCATAGTGTTAGTATCCTTTACAGACTCGGTATATATATTATATAGTGTGAGTTAGTATTCAAGTCGTATTGACGTTGACTTTGGATTATGTTAGCTTCACTATTACAGGTTTACACATTCGTCTAGGAGATTGTACCGTCCCATTATTCCACATTCTTCTACCAAATATATAGTGGTTAAAGGGCGTAATACCGGCTCCTACGGATGAGTCGCCAGTAAGCACGAAACGAATGTGCATGAGATTATACTTTCCGTTCATGCTGCCTCTGGTTTATCCTTCTGGTCACAACTGAACTAATTTGTTACTAGGTTCGCAACACCTAATACATACTTGCATATATATTTGTTCTTCGCAACAAACAGTATTTAACTGTAATATATTGAATTGAATGATGTCATGCTTACCGCGAAATGTGATAACTGATATCGATGAAGGCCAGAGTGTATGGTTTAACTGGAGTAACAGGTGTTCGGAAATTGTTGTAATTCTCAATTTGGGTGAACTTAAGCATAAATTTTTATCCATCAGGTTGGTATCATGTACCGACTCGGAAACCATAGTGTTAGTATCCGGTTCTCATCGATTTCAAAAAAGGTATCAGTTACTAAAACAATGGCCATAGTGTTAGTATCCGGTATTCATCGATTTCAAAAAAGGTATCAGTTACTAACACAATGGCCATAGTGTTAGTATCCTTTACAGACTCGGTATATATATTGTATAGTGTGAGTTAGCATTGAAGTCGCATTGTCGTTGACTTTAGATTATGTTAGCTTCACTATTACAGGTTTACACATTCGTCTAGGCGATTGTACTGTCCCATTATTCCACATTCTTCTACCAAAAATATAGTGGTTAAAGGGCGTAATACCGGCTCCTACTGATGAGTCGCCAGTAAGCACGAAACGAATGTGCATGAGATTATACTTTCCGTCCATGCTGCCTTTGGTTTATCCTTCTGGTCACAACTGAACTAATTTGTTACTAGGTTCGCAAAACCTAATACATACTTGTATATATATTAGTTCTTCGCAATAAACAGTATTTAACTGTAATATATTGAATTGAATGATGTCATGCTTACTGCGAAATGTGATAACTGATATCGATGAAGGCCAGAGTGTATGGCTTAACTGGAGTAACAGGTGTTCGGAAATTGTTGTAATTCTCAATTTGGGTGAACTTTAGCATAAATTTTTATCCATCAGGTTGGTATCATGTACCGACTCGGAAACCATAGTGTTAGTATCCGGTACTCATCGATTTCAAAAAAGGTATCAGTTACCAGCACAATGGCCATAGTGTTAGTATCCGGTACTCATCGATTTCAAAAAGGTATCAGTTACTAACACAAAAGCCATAGTGTTAGTATCTTTTACAGACTCGGTATATATATATTATATAGTGTGAGTTAGCATTGAAGTCGTATTGTCGTTGACTTTAGATTATGTTAGCTTCACTATTACAGGTTTACACATTCGTCTAGGAGATTCTACCGTCCTATTATTCCACATTCTTCTACCAAATATATAGTGGTTAAAGGGCGTAATACCGGCTCCTACTGATGAGTCGCCAGTAAGCACGAAACGAATGTGCATGAGATTATACTTTCCGTTCATGCTGCCTTTTGGTTTATCCTTCTGGTCACAACTGAACTAATTTGTTACTAGGTTCGCAAACCCTAATACATAATTTGACTAAAACAGTTAACTGAATATGTAGGCGCCACACAGCGACAAGGCCATGCAAGGCAACCGACACGCACTCGCCTAAAGGTCGGCGACTATGTAATGGTAGCGAAGGTCGAGCCCATGGCACTGCAGGCTGTTAATGATGGGCCGTATCGCGTGGAGAGGGTGGACGCAGAGCACAATACTGTTTTTGTTAGCCTGCCCGATGGACCACGAGCTGTGGCACTGGATCGTTTAAGCAGAGTGCGAAAGCCGATTCCTGAGGGGGGGAAGATGTGGCAATGGCCACCTTTAAGACAAATAATGAACAAAAGTCTTATCTAGGGCAGACAGTATTTCAACAGAAATTCCTCGCAGAAGCGTCCGTATAAGAATGAAGCAGTCAGCCCAATGAGAAAAGCAGACTTAGAGCTGAAGTGAACATAAATTAATTAATGTGTAAATTTGTTTTATTAAATCGATGCTCGTTGTGCGAGAAAAATTCTATATATAATTGAGTAAAAATAAAGCATTTGTCGTACATTTAAAATGGCTTCTGATGGGTTGGAAACGTTGATTCAGGCATTGACTTCTCAAATGAATAATTTAACTGCAGAATTAGGCACAATTAAGGCTCGTCTAGACGATACGCTAATAATAAATACAGAAGACATCCAAGTACGTGGACCATCCAACATAGGTGGGCACAACAGCATTGCGGTTTGATCCTCGCTAGTCAGTTAAAAGCAATAGGATTTGTGTTTACTACAAGCTCGCAAAGTTGATTTAAGGAATTATTCAAATAAATCGGCTATTACGCATACAAAAATAGTGTAAGCAATATTCCGAGAGAGTTCAAAAATGATAAAACAGACGTGCCTTGACTATCTGCGACGTTTACAGCAAATCGAATAGCAGCAGGGTAACTTAGTGGTTAGAGCAACATCTCCAATTCATACGTGTCCTGTTTCGAGCTATGCCGGCAAAAAATTCTGGACAATCCGTGATGAGTTCCCAATAATGACGAAACCGGTCTACTTGATGAAATTTATTTTCTAGATTGAACAATTATTGCTTTAGACTAACAAATGCACATAATAGGACAGTTATTTATATCTAGATCGCAAACTTAATTTAAATAAATCCAATAGAAGTCTGATAAATATGGTCGACAATGAGCCTAATTTGAACAGATAAACATTCCTTTTGATTGAAAACCAGAATGATCTGAAACTAGGTAAGTAAAATATCCCACTGAGATAACCAACGCATTTTATCACATAGTTAGTACACTTTCAAAAAACCATTCAGCAGATGTTCGATAAACATTAGATACTTCTAACTTTGAAATTCAAATAGAGATAGAAACACATATAAAGATATGCACCAGGACCGAAACAAAACCTTCTTTAAAGAAAATAAGAAAATCATTATTTAATGATTGAAAGAAAGGAAGCTTTATGGGAGACCATTATTGAGGTTAAATTATCCCGATTGAAATAAGCTAATGCAAATCAATGATAGTAAGACATTATTTATACGTGGACAATGACTACTTAAATCATCACTATATTATATGTTATGTTTTATTATTTTCATCAACACTATGACTTTTAGCAAAGATTTATCCGCATCAGGCAAAGCAAAACATTAAACCATTAGCAAAATGCTAGAAATGAATATTTAAAAAGCAAAATAGAAAAATTGGTGCATAGGAGATTAAATTAGCATATTTAAACTAGGTAAACAATTACCAACACAAGCAACGAAAAATGATAGATTCAGTAGCTAAAGGATATCCTAATGAAAATAATACAACTGAGCAAAACGTAAAACAAGAATCATCATTATCATCATCCCGACCATTTGCATCATCATCCATCATCCCGACCATTTGCATCATCATCCATCATCCTCTTCATTACAATCATTACCATTACTACCCGCGTTATCATCTAAATCATTATCATTATCAACAACACCTAAGATAAACCGTAATTTAAAAATAAATACATCACAGTCAAAAAATTTAGTAAACATATTAATATATATGCATGGAAATTAAAAAATAATACTACATCGTTAATTTATATTTTGCACATTCATATATTAGCATACATACACAGCCGCGTAGATAAATAAATAGATAGAGGTATGCATGCAGAAATCAATCTATACAAACATACGTAATGCAGACACACACACACATACCTAAATACATAAATACCTTCAACATAGATACATACATGCATACAAGCATACATACATATATACATACGTACATGCATGCATACAAATATACATACATACATTCCCATATAAATACATAAATACATACCTACATACATACATATAAAGATACCTAGATACATGAATTCATATTAACATAGACAAGTATAGAATTACATACATGCAAGTAGTTAAACAAAAATACATATTTCACGATATGCGCACATCCACATGCATAGACTAATACATACATACATACATACATACATACATACATACATTTATACATACATACATACATACATACATACATACATACATACATACATACATACATACATACATACATACATACATACGTACGTACGTACATGCATAGATACATACATATACACATATACACATACATGCATACATACAGACATACATACATACATACATACATACATACATACATACATACATACATACATACATACATACATACATACATACATACATACATACATACATACATACATACATACATACATACATACATACATACATACATACATACATACACATCATACATACATACATACATACATACATACTGTAGATACATACATATTGCATGTACATACATGCTATATTCTGCTGTAAATACTCATATACATGACTACTTTTATGAACAGATAACTTGGATTAACATTCTATTTTTTATTACATTTTTTGCCACTAAAATTTGGCGAACACCATATTCCTTGTGAGTTTGTTTTTAGGAAATAAACTTGCAAAGATCCTTTATAGGGCCAAAAATTCGCTTTAGCGTGTCGCATAGATATTCCCGTGCTCTAAATTTCCCAATCTGTATCCCGATAGCATTAGAAAAGTTCTTGATATCGTTTTTGTTTCGGCTAGCTAGTAAACCTTGGTCATTAGATGGGATATTTATATTAATATTCCAAATCTGGTTAACCAAAATCGTCCAAAAATGAAACGAACATGAATGAGTATAACATAATACCAATTTCATTACATTAAAAAACAATAGAAGTATACCAAAACCAGACAGAAAAGAGAACAAACCTGTACTCAATCACACAACCATTCTCTCTCTCTCTATCCATCTTGATTAAAGTAATTGAAAACATCTTTAAATCAAGTTTGTTTGCTTCAAGTTAATACCTATCCCATTTAACCAGGCGTCAAACAAAATAACAAAACTACCACCAGTCGCAAAACACTGACGCGTTTCGACCTTCCATTATCATCATCAGAGTACGACGGAAAACTGACTAGCGAGGATCAAACCGTATTGCATATATATGGAAAACAAAATTAGATATGCGGTTCTCACCTCAAGTAGTCTTGCATACATTGTACGTGACTGAAAATGTCGGTTGCACAATTTCTATGCAGTCACGAACATTAGTTGTTTGTAGCTTTCGCCACACACACACACACATATATATATATATATATATATATATATATATATATATATAAATAATAAATCAATCAATTGATTGGCGGTGGTGGTAACAATTCTTAAATCAAGTTTGCAAGCTTGAAGTAAACACCAATCCCATTGTATTTAACCAGTCGTCGAAAAACAACAAAGCTACCGCCAGTCGCAACGCACTGACGCGTTTCGACCTTCCATGATCACTATCAGAGTATGACGGCAAACTGACTAGCGAGGATCAAACCGCATTGAATATATATATAGAAAGCAATCATTTATTGTTTAATTGTATGTTCGATATATATATGTGTGGCGAAAGCTACAAACAGCTAATTTTCGTGACTGCATAGAAATTGTGCAGCCAACAATTCCAGTCACGACAATGTATGCAAGACTACTAGAGATGAGAGCCACAAATCTAATTTTGCTTTCCATATACAGACAATGCGGTTTGATCCTCGCTCGTCCGTTTGTCAACTTTGCGAGTTTGATATAAACATCAATCTCATTATATTTAACCAATCGCACAACGTAGCAAGACCACCGCCAGTCGCACGTGCTGTGCGACTGTTTAAATACAATGGGATTCGTATTTATGCCAAGCTCGCAAGCTTGATTTAAATAATTGTTATCACCACCCGCGCAATCAATGATTGTTTAAGTGTATAATATTTGGATTACACTTGTGTAGTCGGCTAGTCCGTTTTGAGTAATGCCTATCATCACACGCGCAGTAAATCATTATTTTTCATTTTTGAATTTTGAAAACCGTTTAATAATGTTGACAAACCCTTGCTCGCATAGATGCCTGTACATGAGCACACACCCAAACCGACACACGTACACATCGAAAGGAAACGAATTTTGTTAAACCATTATAGCAATAAAGATTAATGTGGTCATTAGGTAGAACCAGATGTCAAAGAATGAGCATATAAATTATTATAGTATAAATAACCAGGGTATAAAAAATACACGTTCCACGTCACCAAGTGAGCTACGAAATTTTTTGTCCCGAAATACGTCATACGATAGTTTCTGGAAAATTGGGTGTTCTTGCCGAATAGTGTAAAAGTAACTATTACAAATTGTAATAAAAAAGCCTTTAAATATGCAAAAAGATTTCAAATTTTCTATTCGTCAATTAAAAATTTTAATTAATACCGCATGGCTTGAGTAATCTGAAAACGAGATTAAAATATAAAAATGTAGATAAGTTACAAACAAATCTTTAGCTAGAAAGTTATCTGGAATTGAGATACAGAAAAAATAACCATTCCACAATGTGAAGAGAATACAAAGATTGGATGCTGAAATGAATAAAATTGAAAACCAAATCAAAGAAACTTAAAAGCAGAGAAATTTACAACTAGAATCGCAATTAAGAAAACTGAACACTTTGCAGTAAGCCACGAAAAGAAATTGAAAGGAAGCCCCCTGAACTTATGGAAGAGATATTAACTTACTAATTAAATTTGACGTCATTGAATGTTGGCAAGAATATATTCTAATTAAATCGGGAAACGAAGGAGACCAGACAACAATGTCCGAATACGGAGATATAATTGGATCGAAAACACACGTTACTGACTCACTCCAGAAACATATCGCTTGAGATAGTGACACATTTAATTGAAAGTTTACGTGCAAACAAAATAAAATTAAACAAGAAAAAAATTTATTTCTCTATTTAAAATGTAATATGAATCAGAAGCAAAAACAAACTCTCATGACGGAGAATTATAGCATCATCAAAACACCTCACATCAGTTAGATACCAACGGTATGCAATTTTAAAATTATAATTAATTTCTTTTTACTAGCAATTTGCTGCACTACACTTCATCTAAACTGGCCAGATTCAATTTCAGTTTATAGATTGACAATATGCGCACATTAGATAGTCTTACATGAGATGTTGACAAGAATCTGGTGAAAGTTAAAGAGATGAATTAATCACACTCAAAATGATATCGCTTTGAAAATTCACTAATTAAGTGATTGTAGATTGCTTAGGCAATAGTTATTGAAACAGTACGAAAGAATGCGATTGTCACCAGAACAGAGCGCTGTTCAACATACTTACAGTCGACTCCCGTAGGGTCCACTCATCATCATTATCACAGAAAGCGATATGACAAAACCTCAATAACTAATGCTTCACTACTATATCACCATAAGTAAGAGAGAAATAAATATTTTTTTGGAAAACGCAAATGACAAAAACAGTAATTTAGAACAAAAATATCAACAAATAATGATTAATAAAGAGGAGGGTCTAGTTCTGATGGAGGTACTTGTCTAGGTAACATAAAGTAATGAGGCTACCTAGACCTTCGTCCACACCATTACGGCCAAGTCAGCTTTAAGGCAAGGCATAAATCCAGTAAAAAGAAGCAAACATTTTGCACATGCACTTCAGGCAATCATGAAATCCTCAATTTTATAACCGTTTCCGTAGACATTAATCATCTATTTTGTGCATCAGCCTTCTATTGTGTTAAATAAGCATATTAAAGTTCAATCTGATTATCCTAAGCGAATAATTAAATAAGACGATTTTTAAACCCCTTGTATTATTGATTTCCACTCACATACACTTTGCGCAATCTTTCAAGCTGTAACTAGTCCATAATAAAGTAGATTTAAAAAATTATATCATTTTATTCGTCCACTTCAATTAAATAAGAAAACGTGAACGCATTTATGTAACACAGCTCTACACTTCAAGTTTCTATTACATGTGCATTTATTAAAAGAAGAATTTCATTGACATACAAGAAATATGTATTCTTCATTAACGCCTCAAGTATCTAAGAATGATCATATTTATATACGTTGCACATTCACTTTGCTGTGCTTCACTAAAATATTTTCATGTTCATTTGCAGCAGTTTATTTCGCAAATGAGAAAAAAATAATTCTTATTAAATAAATCAAAGATGCGATCTTGATATAAAAACCAATCACATTATTTACCTACATCTTTCAGTATAGCCAAAGCATTTTATAAAGTAGAAAAGGAAATTCATCTAGTAATTAAACGAACATTGGTTGTGCGGGCGGTAATAACAATTGCTATAATCAAGGTTGCCATCATGCTATAAACACCTGAACTATTAATTACTTACATTTTTCAGTACAAACTAATAATTGTATAGTGTACAAAGAGCAATTCATCCAGTAGACCGTTTCGTCCTTATTGGGAACTCATCACGCACTGGCCAGAATTTGCCGCGGACAGGACTCGAACCTAGGCACGACTGTTCGCATTCTGGTGCTCTAACCACTGAGCCACCCTGGCGCACACTACACAAATGTTCAGTTATATACTAACTAATGTACCTCGTTTAGTCTTTTTTCCTTTAGATGGAACTCATATGGCATCCATCAAGACAAAAAGTTCCAACTAACCATACCCAATATAACATTATTGAACATTGTGCGGCATGTTGAATCAGTGGATAGAGCACCAGATTCCGAAGCAGACGTGCCCAGGTTCGAGCCCTTCCCACGTCAAATTCTGGCCAGTACGTGATGAGTTCCCAATAAGGACGAAACCGGTCTACTGGGTGAGTTGCCTTTTCTTCTATATACAATTCTTAGTTAATACTGACAAATGTAAGTAATTAATTGGTCAGGTGTAGTAATTCATCAAGTAGACCGCTTTCGTGTTTATCGGGATCTCTTCACATACTGTCCAAAATTTGCCGCGGGCATGGCTCGAACCTGGGCATGTCCACTTCGGAGTCTGTGACTCTAATCACTGATCAAAATTTCCACACGCTACACAAAATTTTTTAAATTATACTAATTAATGTTTTTTGGTTAGCATTTCCTTTAGGTGCAGCCTATATGTGCATCTGTTAAGACTTAAAGTTCCCAGATAACCACTCTCAATCTACCATTGTAGAACATACAACATATTATCTTGGGATGTGGTATTGAATAAAACATTTATATTATTAAATGAACATTGGCTGGGCGGATGATGACAGCAATTATTTAAATCAAGTTTGCGATCCTGGTGTTAACACCTGTCCTAATACATGCATACATCTGCCTGTATAAACTAAGAATTGTTTCAGGTAGAAAAGACAATTCATCCAGTAGATCGGTTTCGTCCAGATTGGGACTCTTCGTGTTCTGCCCATAACTTTACGCGGACAGGGCTCGAATAATGGCACATTTTCCGTGAAGTTTGTTGCCTTAACCACTCCACACTCAAGTTTCAGATATATACTAAAATAATTCTTTTATTTGAAAAGACGTTTTCTTTTTGCACATAGGAACGGTACAAACCATTCCATAAGAGCATGCATTCCAGAAGAACTTAATGAATGCTATAAAAAAGTAATCCCTGATTGCAATTTCAATTGATTTCAATTGATTTCAATAAATTCGGTTAACTTCCTATATAAAGAAAGTGAATTTGCTCGTTTTACTTTATGTAAATAAATTCCGACCATCAGGAGGTATTAACTAGAAGCAACATTTAGGAGCCAACCGTTACTATTTGGAAGCTTTTCTTTCGGCCGCCATCGATCCTTCTAGATAAGGAACGTCAACTTTGTTGGCCAGTAAGCACGAAACGAATTTGAACGTAATTATACCTACCGTTCATGTTATCTTTTGTTTATCATTCTGGTCATATTTGTACTAATTTGTAACTAGGTGCGCAACGCCTAATACACAATTGGATAAATATTAGTCCTCTGCCACAAACAGTATCTAAGTGTTATATATTTAATTGAACAATGTCATGATTACCGCGAAATGTGATATCTGATATCTATCAAACCCAGGTGTTCAGAAATAGTTGTAATTCGGAAATATTGTGAACTTTAGCATATAATGAAATCCATTGTGTTGGTAGCATGCACCGGCTCGGCAGCCATATTGTTAGTACCACGTACCTTTTCAGTGCCATAATATTGGTATCGAGTATTGACACAATAACTCTAATGTTGGTACCCTTAATAGACTCGGTAAATATACTATATATAGTGAGTTAGCTATGACTTCGCATTTTCGATGTCTTTATATTAAGTAAGCTCCTTTACTATAGGTTTACACATTCGTATAGGAGATCGTAGCGTCCTATTTAACCACTTTCTTCACTCAAATATGTTGTGGGTAAAGGGCGTAATACCTGCTCCTAGAGATATGTCGCCAGTAAGAACGAAACAAATGTGCACGAGATTATACTTACCCTTTATGCTGTCTCTGGTTTATTCTTCATGTCATATTGGAATTAAACTGTTACTAGGTGCGCAACACCTAATAACAATAGCATATATATATAAGTTCTTCGTCACAAACAATATTTAACTGTGTTGGCTGTTGCGTTGGATGAGAAAACCGCTCACGCGTCTCGCTTGCTAGGCTGCCGAAACAACACCAGTGAATGTCTAGATACGTAAATGGAACGAGCAAGCGATGATTTGGCCGAGTACAAGAAATCGAGAAACCGACTATTTAATAAAAACATGCCATGAACTCCATATAAAGACATTTGGATAAAACCTCCGCGTGAATATAGCGGCAGAATGGGTCCAATAATGAAGTCGAATTAAAAGCATTATAGACTTATGCTATAATGCAAACCAGTTGTGCGGAAGATGTTCTGTTCTCAGAAATATAAATTTAGAGTGTTCAGTCCGAAACCTACACTAAGGTAATAGCAAACGTAATGGGCATAAAGGCAATAACTGTATGTCTGATAAAAATAACAATATTATCGTTATATGTTTCTTGAAGGAATGTCCTTTTTGCGATACTGAATTAATTGAAATTACCTGATCTGCGTTTTGACTAACGCAGCTTTCATTGTTCCAGTAATTTTCTTTTTTCATAATATTTCGATCTACATTACCGTAGATCGAAATATTATGAAAAAAAAGAAAGAAAATTACTGGAACAATGAAAGCTGCGTTAGTCAAAACGCAGATCAGGTAATTATCGTTATAAGCTGAAAATTACATAACGTAGCAAATGCATTTCATCAGCCAGACAGGATTCGCGCATACAACATTGCCAGAATTTCTGCCGAATTGAATTGCACAGGCGATCATCTGTTTCAAAGTGAAGTTAATAATTACCATGCCACTTAAGGCACACACACCATTGAAATAAAACTAATATACCAAGAAATGCAATTTTGCTAATTCTAACTTTCAGGTGGATTTGCATGTTATAGCTTTTGCAATGAAGTACGTACAAGCCAACACCAATCTTATATTACATAACATACACCATGCTTCGTGTGGATGTAATATTTTATTTAATTATAATGGTTGATATCAACCATGAATACCTTATTCATTATAGACTGAAATTTAAATAAAGTGGCAAATGTACTTTAACCATAAGACCAGATTCGCGAATAAAAGTTTGCCAGAATTTCCGCCGTCACGAATTATACAGGCGAGCGTCTGGTTTTGAGTAAAATTATTCATCCTTATGCAACATACGCGACGTGTTGCAATTTAAAATCACTAAAATACCAAGAAATAGAATTTTGCTCATTCTAATCTTCAGATGGATTTGCATGTTATAGCTTTTGTAATAAAGTACGTACAAGCCAACCCAATTATGATATTACAAAACAGATACCATGCTTCGTGTGGAGGTAATATTTTAGTTAATTATAAAAGTTGATATCACTCATGAATGCTTTATTCATTATAAGCTGAAATTTGCATAAAGTGGCAAAAGTACTTTATCAGTAAGACCAGATTCGCGAATAAAAGTTTGCCAGAATTTCCTCTGTCACGAATTATGCTGGCGAGCGTCTGGTTTCGAGCAAAGCCATTCATATTTATGCAACATACGCGACGCGTTGCAATTTAAAATCACTAATATACCAAGTAATGCATTTTGGTCATTCTAGCATTCAGGTGGGTCATCGTGGTATAGCTTTAGGAATCAGGTACGTACAGGCCAGCCCCAATCTTATATTACACATCAGACTCCATGCTTCGTGTGGAAGCATTATAGTAATAAATTATAAAGGTTAACATTATCTATGCACATGCTGTCGTTATAAGTGTAATATTGCATAATATTGCAAATGCAATTTATTGACAACGACAGTTTCATCCCTACTAGGTTGCCAGAACTGCTGCGGCCTAGAATTAAACCCGCGTGCTTTTGGCTCATACTCATGCGACAAACTCCCTGCGCCAATAAAGCTCAATTCTGAATATTATTCTCGGTTACACACAATTGTATACCTTCTGATTTTCCATTTTTTCACGTTAATTCGTTCGAATACCACTTTTGTCCTGAAGTTCCAACGCGTTTTCCCCAATTTGTCATTATACTACAGGCATCATGCCGACTAGAAAGGAAAAAATTTAATAAAAATTTCATGGAGGATATGGTTAAATAATTAGTCCGGAAAACCTTAACATTGCACCAGATAGCAAGTGCATTTCATCAACTATACCAGTTTCGCAATTATACGGCGTTTAGCAAGTAATTTACATAATTCGCATGGCCTGCATTTTAATCCTGTTGCATGTGGCTCAGTCTCGCAACCTAACCTCTATGCCACCTATCGTGCCATTTTGGCATCTAATGAGCAAGTTCACAAAAGGACAAAATCGGACAAGTTGATGAATCTTATTTGATATTTTACACAACGTTTAGTTAATATTGGCAACATATATAATCAGATCTTTGCTTTCTACTCTAATTCCACATCACTATCCAATGTTGCATGGTTTCTGGCCTATAACAGCAGAACGAGGACGGCTGTGTGAAATTTCATATCGAATTTTATACAGAATAGTATCTCCACAAAAGGAAGAATGACAAAAATATAAGTTAGTATATTACTGAAAATTACATGCCATGTGCGGCTTCAGTGTCGTAGGAAATTATTCACAAGATTAAGGCAAATGAACACTGGTTTCAATCCAGGCCGCGACAATTCTAGCAACTACATGTTGATTGCACAATAAGAATAAAACCAGTCTAGTGCATCAATTAAATAATCACAAACTGTGCGAGTGATTGCAATAACTCTTTAAATATAGATTACGAGTTATAAATAAACGCCAATGATGATGATCATGGAAGATTGAAACGCGCCAATACGTGTAACAGGCGGTAGTTTTGCTATGCTGTGCAACTGGTTAGATGAAATGGAACTAACATTAAATCCATGCTTGCAAACTAGTTTTAAATAATAGTCGATCGGTTGCATTGTCTGCCTTACGCAATATTCAGCTAATACCGACATACTATTTTTCATCCGATTCTGCCATTATACTTTAATTCAATATTTGTGTGTTTAAGTGCATAAAAAAGAAAATGCATTAACAAGTTCGAACTTTTTGATACTTTTATAATAGCAAGGTATATTTTCATTAAGTTTGTTTATTTTCCCTAGGTTCCAACCAGCATAAATGTTATGTGGAAAGCAGAGGGTATTTTATCTCCTTCGTTATATATATATAAATATATATATATATATATATATATATATATATATGTATATATATATAAGTGTTATTTACAACAAAAGTTTATTTTTCCAAACCATTAACAAACGCGGAAAGTGTTTGATTGGTAACATTCAAAGAAATGTATGAAGTAATGCCCTTGTTATTTGAGTACATAATGTTATCAATAACGGTGCTATTTGAGGAAGAGCAAAATTGACTCTACTGAAGTAATTTAGTTTGCATTAGAAGATAAATTTTTTTTAAATTTGTGTGAAACTATAACGAAGGCGAACAAACACAAGCAAAATCAAGTTGGAATGGTCTATTTATTCAGAACACAAAGACACGAAAGTTAACTCTTCGTGCAATTAATGTTGATATCATTAAACAGGAAAAGATCTATCAAAGACGGCACCAATTTTTAAAATTTACTTATTGGAATGTTTACTAAATGTGCTGAACAGAAATGGCTACCAAAATGCTTGAATATTGAGACAAATGCAAAACTTTTGCACCTAGAGAAAATAATATGTGAAATTTAAAATATTAGGAACCACAACGCTAGTAGAGACAAGATGAGCAGACGCAGATCGAAAGCCTTTACATGATGCGATCCAGGAACCCACACCGTTTTTGCGGCTTAGTTGAATTCGCTCAGAAAATTCCAGATTATTAGAGGCAGCAAACATTCGCTCCAGCCAGGTCGTGTAGAATACAAACTACGATGAAGGATCTGTTTCGCTAAGAATATTAAACTAGAGTCCAACCGGTATTAAGTGGTTATTCAGTTATGTCTGCAAAAATAATTTGAAAGGAAGTTATACAACTACGACCAATCGAGATGGAAGCAAAATATTCCGGATAATAGATCCAAACTTTCTTTTTAACTGTGATCTCCCAATTAATGTATGCATAATCAAAATATGCTGAACGAACAAAGCCTTACATCCATTGATACAGCAGAGAGCTACATTAAGAAAAACAGAACTGCTGTAAATAAAAAAATGACAAGCTGTCGTTGACGCCAAATCCATTAGTCGCATCTATGCTAAAACATACGTTCAACGCACGACACGTTAGGCGATCCAAAAAAGTCAACGCATTAAACAAAATTTGTTGAAATTGGTGCAGCTACAGTAAAGAATTAAGCAATTTGAGTATATATTACTCCCGGGCCTCAGCACCAATAGTAATTTTTTATCAACGTATATATATATATATATATATATATATATATATATATATATATATATATATATATAAAGGTCTAGCGGCAGACATTTGATTTTATATATACTGTCAGTATAAACTAAACATTCCGTTAGGTAGCAAACGTCATTTATACAGTAGATTCGATTAGACTTTATTTGGAACTCTTCAAGTATTGTAAACAATTTGCTACAGACAGAAATCGAACAGAGGCAAATTTGCTTCAGAGTCTGTGGATTCTTTCCAGTACGCCACCTATACCACATACTACACGAAATTTCGAGTCATATACCACATTATGTTTCGTTTTTAGCCTTCTATTGAGGTGTGATCTATTTGGAATGTCTTAACACTTGAAGTTCTAACTAGCCACCCCCGATCTGTCATTATATGTACAACACCGTACCACTTGGGGAAGTTATAGCTTTATTTAAGTCTCATGGTAGGATTTTGATTTTACTTATTCTGTCAGAATAAAAGAACATTGCTGCAGGAAACAAAGGCTATTCATCTGGTAAACTTTTCAGGTATTGTCCAGAATTTTACCGGCGACAATCCCATTATATACGCAATACTTAGTTTGCATTGTAAATGTGATGGGATTGGTGTTTAAATCATGCTCGCAACCTTAGTTTAAAAAATTATCCAGTAGACCGGTTTCGTGCTTATTATGAACCCTTCGAGTACTGGCCAGAATTTTCGGTGGACGCACTCGAACCGGGACACAATTGCTTCAGATTCAGGAATGCTATCCACTCCGCCATCCCTGCCGCATACTAACTCCTATAAAAATAAAAGTTGCCCGCTAGCCTCTCTTACAAGTGGAACCTATTGGGAATATCTTAATATATGAAGATCTATCGATCTACAACAGACATAATATCGCTGGTGGGGCAAACTTGCGTCAGAGTCCGAGGATTCTTTCCAACACGCCACCACAACAAGATAGTAAAATGAAAACATGGAGAGATTATGAAATAAGGGAACAACCAATCAATTTCGTGCGTCACCTCTAGTTCAAGCTCAATGCTTGAACATTCTTCTTCTGCTTGCATAAATCCGGTTGCAATTTGTTTATCTATAAAGCTTCGTATGTGGCTAACTCCCTTTTGTTATTTCATTTAGTAATTATTTTAAATGCTAAGTCGTGAGAGCATACGTGTGAGGTTTTAACAATGTGTTGCGCAATTGCCGACGCGTATTAACCATTTGATTTGAAGCATTCGTTGAAATTACAATGTTTTCTCATTCGGTAAATTACCCGTCTGGTCGATCGGCCTACTTGCGCATGTATATTGCTCAATAATATTAGATGTCGACATTAATGGCTGTTTCTCTTTTATTGCTGGTAACGGCAAATGTGTGACCTTAAATAACACAAGTAGTTTAGCAACATTATATGCCGCTTCAACTTTCTTTTATGCTAATTGAGATACTGCATCCCCCCTGAATGGAATTTTCAGTTAGACTTCTTTCTTGTCTGGTCCGAAATACGCCTGTCTTTGTTTGTCTTCCCTTTTAATAATTGATTCAATTAATCGTCTAGGATAGCCATTAGACATTAAATCGTTAATTGATTTATTATATTCGCCGTTTTTTAAAATCCTGATTAACCAACCTGTCGATTCTTGAAAAGCAGCCACAAACTGTTGATAATTTCTATCGAAACGGCACAAAGCTGCTGTAGTGCAAATACTGTGCAGTCCAGGTTGATTTATGGTAAATTGTTCTATTTAATTTACCATTAGGTTCTTTCTTTAATAGTACATCTAAGAAAGGAAGACAATCATCTTTCTCGTGCTCTAACGTGAAACCGATATTCTGATGTGCTTTGTTGAAACATTGAAGCATTGTTCATGATTGCGACCTGTTCTTAAGGACAAATAAATTACCATCCACGTACCGTATATATTGAGCACATTAATCTTTGTCACTTCTTAATCATTTGTTCTCTAGATGCACCAGTAAAATCTCATCCAACACTGGAGATAAGGGGCTCCGCATTGCCATACCATCAGTCTGTTTATAGATGCTTCCATTAAAACAAAACCGTATGTCTCTCTTGCATAATAAGATAAGCTTGCATAGAGTGTGACCTGGCATCGGCGATGGTAATGTCGTGTTCTGTGGCTTTGACTATAATGTCCATGGTTTCATCAGTTGGAACATTTGTGAACACAGACGTAACATCAAAATATTACATAATCTTGGTTTTAACATTTATACTTTGAATTTTCATTGTACCCTTCTTATGTGCAAAAACAAAAAGAAATTTTATCATATATAAGAAAATTTTCTTTCTCATGGTCTTCTCAAATATCTACTCATGAACATATCTTTATATATAAATTGGAAAGCAAAAACAAGATAGAAATATGTGAAGAAAAAGAGTGTGAAAAATAGAAACCAATCAAATTGCGTGCGTCACATCCAGTTCAAGCTCAATGCTTGTACGTGCTTCTGCTTACATAAATCCGGCTGCAATTTGTTTATCCATAAGGTTTCGTATGTGGCTAGCTCCCTTTTGTTTTTGCATTACGTAAACTACTAGGTAATCATTCGGTTGCCGATTCGTTTGAGTTTGTAAACAAAATTCAAGATATAAATGTTAAAACAAGATTATGGTATCTTTTGATGTTACGTCTCTGTTTACAAATGTTCCAATTGATGAAACCATTGACATTATAGTCAAAGCGGTAGAACACGATATATTACCATCGCCGGTGCCAGGTCAAACTCTACGCAAGCTTATCTTATTATGCACGAAAGACGTACGATTTCGTTTTAATGGAAACATCTACAAACAGACTGATGGTGTCGCAATGGGAAGCCCCTTATCTCCAGTGTTGGCTGAGATTTTTCTAGGGCACCTAGAAAATACATCATTAAAGAGTGACATAAGTAAATGTGCTCAATATATACGGTACGTGGATGATATATTTCTTGTACTTAAAAACAGGTCGCAATCACGAACATTGCTTCAAAGTTTCAACAAAGCACATAAGAATATCGGTTTCACGTAAGAGCACGAGAAAGATGACTGTCTGCCTTTCCTTGATGTACTGTTAAAGAAAGAAACCAATGGTAAATTAAACAGAACAATTTACCATAAACCAACATGGTCTGCACAGTATTTGCATTACAGCAGTTTTGTGCCATTTAAATATAAATTATCAACAGTTCGTGGTTGCTTTTCAAGAATCGACAGGTTGGTTAGTCAAGATTCTAAAGAAAATGAATATAATAAAGCAATTAACGATTTAATGTCTAATGGCCATCCCAGACAATTAATTGAATCAATTATTAAAAGGGGAGTTAACCAGAAACAGATGTACTATGGGCCAGAAAAGAAAACCGTCTACCTAAACATCCCATTTAAGGGGGATGCAGTTTCCCGAATGGCACAAAAGAAAGTTGAAGCAGCATTGACCCGCACATTTAATTCAGTCAAACTACGAGTGTTATTTAGGTAACACACTGCCTTTACCAGCAATCAAAGAGAAACAGCCGTTAATGTCGATATCAAATATTATTTACCAATATACATGCGCAAGTTGTCGATCAACTTACGTAGGCCGATCGACCAGACGGTTAATTACTCGAATTAGAGAACATTGCAACTTGAACGCCTGTTTTAAATCAAATGGTGAATACATGTCTGCTATTGCGCAACACATCATCGAAACAACGCACGTATGTTCTCCAGACGTAGCATTCAAAGTAATTGCTAAATGCAAAAACAAAAGGGAGCTAGCCACATACGAAGCCTTATGGATAAACAAATTGCAGCCGGATTTATGTAAGTAGAAGAAGCACGTACAAGCATTGAGCTTGAACTGGATGTGACGCACGCAATTTGATTGGTTTCTATTTTTCACACTCGCTTTTTTTCACATATTTCTATCTTGTTTTGCTTTCCAATTTATATATAAAGATATGTTCATGAGTAGATATTTGAGAAGACCATGCGAAAGAAAATTTTCTTATATCTGATAAAATTTCTTTTTGTTTTTGCACATAAGAAGAGTACAATGAATTTTATTAAAGCTCGCATTTCAAAAGAAACTTTGAATTTTGTTTACAAACTCAAACGAATCGGCAACCGAATAATTACCTACTTTACTTTACTTTACTGCGGCTGACTCCTTTTGGTGGATAAGCCGGCTCTATTTTCATGGAGTTTCTTGGGAATTTGGTACAATTGGTGTCCCCTCACCACTAGTAGTTCACGTAATGGTTCAAGCATACGAATTAACCATTGAGTCAATGCATGGAACGAAGAATTGACCATTGATAAAATCGGCCTCATAGGACAACCTTTTTGTATGTTTTTGGTAATCCGCACACTGTTGGTGTAAATGATCCAACGGGCTTGAGCTTCTGTGCAGTGGCCTCATCAATTAAACCGGCATCTGTCAAGATCTTAATATAATTTATTACTCTGCGCTCCACTTTGTCTATTTCATCTGATTTATCGTCTAGACGCGTGAATTTTGTATTGTCATACAACACGCTTTCCATCTTTCGTAGGTGGTCAGATATGTCCATTATAACGACGCTCTTGCCTTTATCAGCGCGTCGTATTTTGATGTCTGCATTTATGTTGATATCCTTAAGCGCATTCAAATGTTGCTTTGTTAATGCATGCTGGTCTGCGCATTTGGACGATTTCAAATTTGAAGCGTGGTCGCCTAATGTAGTCTTGAACCAATTTTTATGGTAGTTTACAGGTAGTTTCTAAGTCGGCTGTTTGTTCAAATAGCAATTCAAATTTTGCCTCAAAATCAACATCACATTTATTAGAAGGATGTATCCCATAATTTCGGCATAAAGATAGTGCCGCCATTGTTAGTCGATCGATACGTATTTTTGATACGTTAAGCACACGTTTATCAATATCAGTCGGTTTTAAATCACAAAAAACTCCAGGTATCATAGCATTCTCCAATTTCATCAGTATTCTTGTTTTGTCTTTCGCCATAAAAGCTGGCAAAAACATAAGAAATCTCATTCTTTCAGAAAAACTTAGTACATCCAATACACAAGATACACACGCGATTCATTCCCGTAACACTGTTTCATCTTTAACTGCTCAATCTACGAATACGCAAACCTTTTAAGATTTCTTCGGCTGACCCATATTTTGGACTTGTGTAAACCACGCACCAAATCACCTATAAACCGTAATTTCTTCATACACTGATAATAATGTTCTTTCAACAATAAAATTCTTTGCGCTCTACATTTTAACCTCACTAATTCATCTAGTTTACTGAAAGATTTTTTTGGAATGCGAGCCGTAACAAATTTCATAGTATCCTTTCAATTTCATACACAAGAAACGTTTCTTTCTCATCTTCTTCTCAAGTGGCTAAAAATGAACATTTCTTTATATATATATACGTCTGGAGAACATACGTGTAAGGTTTTAGCAATGTGTTGCAAAATTGCAGATGCGTATTCACTATTTGATTTGAAACAGACATTTAAGTTAAATACTGTTTGTTGCGGAGAACTAATATATATGCAAATATGTATTAGATGTTGCGAACCTAGTAACAAATTAGTTCAGTTGTGACCAGAAGAATAAACCAAAGACAGCATGAACGGAAAGTTACTACAATAATGTTGGTATCGATTACTAACACAATAGCCATAGTGATAGTATCCTTTACAGACTCGGTATATATATTATGTAGAGTGAATTAGCGTTGAAGTCGCATTGTCGTAGACTATATGATGTTAGCTTCACTATTGCAGGTTTACACATTCGTCTAGAAGATTGTACCGTCCTATTATCCCACATTCTTGACCAAAATATATAGTGGTTAAAGGGCGTAATACCGGCTCCTACTGATGAGTCGCCAGTAAGCACGAAACGAATGTGCATGAGATTATACTTTCTGTTCATGCTGCCTTTGGTTTATCCTTCTGGTCACAACTGAACTAATTTGCTACTAGGTATTTAAGTTGCAATGTTTTCGCATTCGAGAAATTAACCGTCTGGTCGATTGTCCTACGTAAGTTTATCGAGAACTTGCGCATGTACATCAGTAAATAATATAAGACGTCGACATTAACGGCTGTTCCTCTTTAATTACTGGTAACGGCAAGTTTTTATCCGAAATAACTCTCGCAGTTTAGCTGCATTAAATGTGTGTTTCCACCCATATAATCAATTGTAAATCCAGGATGCATATAAATTTAAGATTGTTAAGTGAAGTTTAGTAGTCTCGAAATATTTGGTCATTATTCACTTTGGTATTAATGTGTTTATTCCACCTAATTATATATATATATATATATATATATATATATATATATATATATATATATATCTTCTTAAATGGCAGATAGGGCTTGTAACCACTGAAACTGGAAAGCAGGCCACAAAGTGTAACAGATTATTGGCACTAGAATTAACAACTCTATATTTTAGACCATGAATTCCAAATTAATAAGTAGAAAAACTGCTCTTAATAAGACTGCGCCAAATTTCCTTAACATGGTAAGAATTACAAAAAGAATTAATTTAAATTAGGCCTCTTACTAGTCTGTTTGCAGTCAGGTTTCCATTTCCTTTGTCTAACAAATCATCTGTAGAGAAGTACATATTTGGATACTTCGTCAACGCGATATTGGCCTTAGGAAAAGACTCGTGTTCACCCAGTTGTCCGTTTGCATAAGAAGTTTCACAGGACGGTAGAAAGTACTTCGTGGTTTGCGAATAACTGCTACCCACCTGGTTTCTGTCAATTTCCTGACTTCTTGAGTATATTTTCTGCAGAGTTGGTAATTTTGAAACTTTAAAATCGTTCTCTTTGGTCAAAACGCCATCAAGCATACTATGTTTAGTTGTGCACGCGTTTGAATCAATCGCGTCGTAGCTCTCCTGAGAGGCACTTCTCAAAAATAATGACTTAAGAGAAGTTTTGTCACGAATTGCTGGCTTGGCAACTTCACTATACACGGGGCAACCTCGTGAGCTATCATTTGGCTGGAAAAGTTCAGTCGAAGATCTTTAAAATAAACAGGAAAATTTTGGGTATACATTTTGTGAAATTAACTATAATTGAATACGCGGGTGGTGATAATAATTATTGAATCAAGCTCGCGCTCTAGATATAAATTTAAAAATTTGAATTGAGCTTCTCCCACGTGTAAAGTTAAAGTTATAAAGGAGCAGTGAGGAATAAATAAACATATCTTCGAATAATAGCTTTGCACCGACAGTTTCACAATGATCCGATTGATCATAATTTCCAATTTCGTTGAGTTTGTATTCGTCTCAATGGAAATGCGGTTCTATCACATCTTTGGGACGAATACAAACTCAGCCCGATCGAAAACAAAATGAAATTGGAAATTGTGATCAATCGGATCTTTGTGAAACTGTTCGTGCAAAGCTACTACCCGTGTACGCAAAACGCGGCATTGGAGAATATGAAGCTGGCACTCCGCAATCAAATTTCAAAAGAATATCTTCGAATACATCGTATTAAACTTAGATATTTAATACTTGTGTTTCGCTGGCAAAGCCAATAGTCGTAAGACTCGTAGATCTAAAGACTTCAAATTTAAGGAAAACAATTCCTTGAATAAACGACTTGTTCATTAATTGACCTATAGTCGGAAGGAGCCACACGTAGACTGTGAAACTGAAAACGTTGGCATACCTCTCAGTTATAATCATGATAATCACCATAAGCATTATCATCACAGTAATCATCGTCTTCATCGCAATAATTAATTCATCATCATCATCATCATCATCATCATCATCATCATCATCATCATCATCATCATCATCATCACAATCACCATCATCATCATCATCATCATCATCATCATCATCATCATCATCATCATCATCTTCATCTTAAATCATCATCATCATCATCATCATCATCATCATCAATATCATCAACATCATCATCACCACCACCATCATCATTATCATCATCATCCTCCTCCTCATCATCATCATCATCATCAACACCATCATCATCCTCATCATCATCATCATCCTCATCATCATCATCATCATAAGCATCTTCATCACCATCATCATCAACATCATCATCACCATCATCATCACCACCACCGTCATCATTATCATCATCATCATCATAATCCTCATAATCAAAATCATCCTTCACTTCATCATCATCATCATCATCAATACCATCATTAATGTTTATTATTCTCATCATCACCATTGTCATCATCATCGTAATTATCATAATCGTACTGCTATTTCGTTCAGAAGCTACTCTAACTTTCAATAATTTTCATTGGATGTGCTGATTTTTAAAATCTTTTCTTTTAAGATAATACTCGTCATCATTACAGATATCTTCATACTCATCAAATATGTAATCATTAACACAATCACATTTGTCATTCTCAGTCTTATCAACATCAATATCATAAACAAAGACATCATCTAAAATGTTATCATCAACATCATTATCATCATCATCATTATCCTCCTCCATTTCATTATCATCATTATCATCACCATCACCACCATCATCATCATTATCCTCCTCCATTTAATCATCATCATCATAATCCTTATCATCATCCCAATTCTCATAACCCCATTGCTAATTCGTACAGAAGCTGCACTACATTCAATCATTTTGTTGAATGTGTTGATTTGTTATATTTTCCTTTAAGATGATACTCGTCATCATTATAGATATCGTCATACTCATCTACTTTGTAATCATTACCACGATCACATTCGTCATTCTCATTCTTATTAACATCAGCATCATAAACCAAGACATTATCTAAAATATAATCATCAACATCATTATCATCATCATCATCATTATCATCATCATCATCATTATCATCATCATCATCCTTCTCCATTTCATCACCATCCTTATCATCATCCTAATTCTCATAATCATATTTCTATTTCGTTCAGAAGCTGCACTGAATTCAATCATTTTCATTGAATGTGCTGATTTTTTTAATCTTTTCCTTTAAGATAATACTCGTCATCATTATAGATATCGTCATACTCATCTACTTTGTAATCATTATCACAATCCCATTCGTCATTCGCATTCTTATCAACATCAATATCATAAACAAAGACATCATCTACAATATGATCATCAACATTATCATCATCACTATCATCATAATTATCTTCCTCCATTTCATAATCCTCATACTTATCACCATCCTAATTCTCATAATCTTATTGCTTTTTCGTATAGAAGCTGCACTAAATATATTCAAAACGTTTTGCCTTTTATATAGCTAACTGAAATATCCCTTCGATATGGAAATATGCCTTTGCAAGATGTAGTTACATTCCTATGATAATCAATCACAATGTAGAGCAATTTTAATAGGCAGACAAGAATGCAATCGGTAGCATTAAAGAACGGCAATCAGGTATGCATACACAACCAGCAAAACCCCGCTGATTTATGTCTGTTTCTAATTAACAAAGATCAATCAAATTCAAATATTTCCAACAACTAGGGCGAGAACTGGCTAGAAAAGCCCTACTAACATAGGGCTGATCGGAGGTAAAGAATGTTCACATTATAATTAAGAAGAAACTATCAATAAATATAAGTTATAGAATTATGAAATGCAGAATATTTATTATCGGATACAACCATTGCAGCATAACCAATCGTAAAAATCAACTCATTAATTCTCGCATCATTAACGAAAAAGCAATAACCATAATCATCATCATCATGGTTAACAAAAGCATCGACATCATCACTATCCTCACCTTCAATTTTATCATCATGTTCCTTATCCTGGTCAATATCATTATCATTAGCATAACCAAAATTCTCAACAATATCACTGTCATCCAGATCAGCATCAAAACCGACATCAACAAAATCATAACCATTAATATGATTATCATCATTATCATCACCGTCATCAAGATCGAAATTATCCTCAACGTTAATCCCATCATCATCAACAATAAACTCAAAATCATCAGCACCATAACCATCATCATCAGCATCATAACTTTACAATAGAAAGGAAATTTTTTTTTGATTTCCCGTAAAGAAAATTATACAGCTTCTGGCTAACTTTAAACGCGACAACCAAACTAAAATACTTTATTTTTCGTAGATGTTATAAATGATTCATCATCACCATCATCCTCCTCTACATAATCGTTATCATAATTAACATATTTATCCACTGTCTTATTTTAGTCATCATAATCCTCATCACCGTCATCATGCTCCCCCAGTTATCTTCATAGTCATCATCATCATCATCATCATCATCATCATCATCATCATCATCATCATCATCATCATTATAATCATCATCATCAGCAGAATTATCATAATCATCATCATCATCATCAAAATCATAATCATTATCGGTATCATCGCCATCATTATCATCGTTGACATTATCAACATCTTATAATTAAATCGATTTCGCGATTAATATAAACATTAAATCCATGATATAAATATATATATATATATATATATATATATATATATATATATATATATATATATATCGACATTAACTAAACGCTGCATCAATTAGCAAAGCAAATTATTCCTTAAGGCTGTTTTCTTCTCTTTTAGGGACTCCTTATATAATGCCTAGAATTTTGCAGCGGACGGGTCTCAAACCAGGGCACATTGGGATCGGAGTTGAGGTCTATCCATTGTGCCACATTGTAACACACAACGCATAGTTTTAGTAACACAAATGTATATATCTCGTTTGCCTCTCTTCAGATTGTGCCATTTCGGCCTCTCGCTCGATCTAAAGTCTAACTAGCCTCTTCCTCAACGTCATTATCCTCATCAATATTGTAATCATCACCATCATTATCATAAACAGATTTACAGCAGCATCCAAAACTAATGCATTACAGTTACTTTACGATGAGAAACTGAAGAAAGTGAAAATTACTAGTTCAACGGGCGTCCATTTCTGTGCGCTGCAAGGAGTGAGATAGCCACGAATAGATTAAGAAATAATGCCTGTTGAAGGTTTTTCCACGAAAGAGAAGTAGCATCGAGGCCAAACAGCCTGCCTTTACTGCAAGTAAATATCGGAAAACTCAACTATGATCCTTCAAAAAGAAAGATGAAACACTTTCAGTCTCTGAAGCGCAGTTTTTCAAATTCTCCCACACTATTAACAAAGGTAGCGCGTAAAATATAACACGTGAAATTTTAATCTTTTATTATGAGATCGATGTTAAAGTCCTGAAATTTGTTCATGTTACAAATGCGTGCAGTATAATGAGGAGCCAAAAAGTCAACTACGTCAATAGCCTCCATTGAGCATTATTTAATCTGTTGGTACGAAGGTTCACAAGTATCTGTATGCACAGATTATTATGATTTATGAAAAAGATACGCCCCAACTGTGTGAATGCATACCAATATGGTTCTCTCCCGCAAAGCTGGGAATTCTGGCACAGAAATTAGTCAACCATAAACTGCATTAATAGTTACCACGTCAATACACCCTAAAAAGTAAAAAAAACAATCACAGCAGCACAGGTGGGACTTCGAACACGGATGGAGTACTTTGGTCAAATTTGTGCAATCTGTTGCAATTTAGAGTAGCACCATGGTATACACGACTAACAATCAACGCATTACTTGACTACGTATCCGCCAAATTTGCCGGTTGCGTAAAATGGTTATGCAATGCTCACATTAATATTGTCAATCTGAACCTTATGAGACTAGCTTCGGCCATCGAAGAGGGAGGTACGTTGCATCCTCTCAAATCAACTAAGACATTGGTGCAATTTTCGTTGCGTCGGCACCGCCTTCTGGCATAGGCTGGTGATGCTGATCGGCTTGCGAAATTCTAATATAAAGACCATGTCGAATACTCAGCTGAAAATAACGGAAAACTTAAGACCAAGAATAATTTGAATTCAGATGTCCTTTCAACCTTGTTTTATATTACTGTCTCCTAATGATTAATATTGATTTAAAGCCTTATAAAATTCTTTCCGGTGTCCAGTTGCTATCTGCCAACGAGTTCGTTTACAGGACTGGCAATAAACTAATGAGGAAAAAACAGCTGCACATTCGGCGACAGAAATTTCAAAACAATATGAGCATTCAACACTGCAATCCGCACAGCCTGCGCTTTTACCAGATAGAACGAACAAAATTGAAAAACAAAGCGAAACGAAGACAACACTCGGGAAAATAACATTCGTCCATGTAACAGCCAATAATGCGAACAGTTAGATATTGTTTGTGGCGGAGAACTAATATATAAATGCAATTATGTATTAGGTTTTGCGAATCTAGTAAAAAAATTGTTTAATTATGACCAGAATGATAAAACAAAGATAGCAGAATTGGAAAGAATAAACCCGTACACGTGCCTACTGGCGAATCATTAATTAGGAGCCGGTATTACGCTCTTTATTCAGTATATATTTGGGTGAGGAATACGGGAAAATAGGACGATACAATGCGAACAGTCGGTTAACTCTCAATCAATCAATGCAAGAATGACAAGATCTCAGACATCCCTTTGCAATACAGCGAGGAAGTCTTTAACATGCAACCACACAAACGCAGACACATTTGCATACACACTTACGAATCAGTCAAAACAATAAATAGAAGGAAACTAGAAGCAAATTTGTTGCCGCTCACAAAATAAAATGAAATCCCAGGATGTAGTATATAAATGAAAGATTGTAAAGTTAAGTTTAATAGTCCCGAAATAAATGGCCATTATTCACTTTTTTATGAATGTGTTTTTTCTTTCTAATTAATATATATATATATACATAATTTCGATTAGTATTTGTTTAAAGATCTCAACCTTAATTAAAAATAGTTTTTAAACCTATCGCCTGTCATATAAATTGTATATTTTTTTAAATGCTTTCAAGTATGGTTACACCATTTTCACTAAACGTCTTCTTCTTCGTGGATTTGTTCTGTCCTCATTATTATAACGTAACGATTTAACAGTGCGCAGACTGCTATGTACAAAAATCTATTCGAAAATACCATTAGAGTCAGCAATAAACCAATTCCAACAACTGAATTGTCCTGTTTACGGACTTATGATAAAAACTAATTCCATTTCATCAAACCAGTCGTAGAGCAGTAAAACTACCATCACTCGCAAGTATTCGCATATTTCAACCATCCATGGTAAACATACGAGCATGACTGCAAACTGACCGACGAGGATCGAATAAGGAAGCAAATTTAAGGTATGGAAAATCGAAGAAAGGACACTCATCTTTAGTATTATCGCGTAAATTGTAAATGACAGAAAATTTTTACTGTGCAATTTCACTGCAATAACAAAAATTACATTTACCTGGTGCGTGTTTTGACTAATGCAGCCTGGATTTCAGTTTTTTGTTTCCTTTGTTAGACAAAATACAGATGAGGTAATTTTGATAAATCCAGTTTCGAAATTTTTACCTTCTTTAAAGAATAACGTTTATCAGCTATAGCCAAGTGTGAATTGTTTCTACAATCACTGAATGAGCAGGCGATGATATGAATGCCTGAAAAAAGTTTGCGGAATTGGCATAAGCACAAAGCGTATCGAAAATTTAAGGTCATTTTATGTCCGCAAACTGCGTTTGTTGAATCGTAATCGTCGCCTGTGCGATCAATAATTTCATGTTTTAGTATCAAAATTATTCATATCCAGATTTTGACAGTAGAACTATAATTATAATTAGAGTTTTCCTCACCTAAAATGATCATTCAACGAGCACAGTCGTAACTAAGCGTCTGATTTTGCATAAACAAATACTATTTTTCTTCAGTCAACGCAACTTTCCCTTTGCGTCTGGCACGAGTCTCTTATTTAATCATTACCCATTTAACACCAACAGCTAACTGAGCAAGAAATCGAAACTGGAGGCTTCACATGTGGAAGGATGACTTCGTCCTGATACAACCGGCAAAGACTGCGCTAATTTTTCCGGTAGATTAACTTAAAAAAATCACTGATTGCGCGAGCGGTGGTAACGATTCTTTAAATCAATTTTGCAAGTCTGAAGTAAACACCAATCCCATTGTATTCAACCAGTCGTCGAACAGTATGGAAAAACTACCGTCAGTCGCATGTACTGACGCGTTTCGACCCTCCATGATTATCATCAGAGTACGACACCAAACTGAATATCGAGGATCAAAGTGTACTGCATATATATGGAAAGAAACTGTGAATATGCTCCTCTCACATTTAGTAACCTCGCATACATTGTACTTGACTGGAAATGTCGGCTGCACAATTTAAATGCAGTCACAAACATTAACTGTTTGTAGTTGATGATGA
>JAQBSW010006521.1:0-47898 GCA_029291075.1 Eudiplozoon nipponicum | reverse complement strand
AGGGATCGACGGAGTTCGGAAGCCTATCAGTTTCTACTCGCGTACTCTCCAACCAGTAGAAACGAGGTACGACACTTTCGGCCGAGAACTTCTCGCCATCCACGACGCAGTGCGCCATTTTATCAGCATCATTGTCAGTAGCAGATTTGTTGTTTTCACAGATCATGCACCACTAGTTAGCGCACTTCGAAACGCAACTTCATCTATTGCCAAGTACCCTGCCAGAGTGGAAAGACAGCTTTCTCGTTTAAGCAAATGGCAATTTGACGTCTTTCACGTCAAGGGCAAACAGAACTTCATTGCAGATGCCCTGTCCAGGCCAGACGTCTCTCTACAACCACCTTCGCCGTCACCATTTACTGTCAACTCCGTGGCACTCAGTGAGCCTGCACTAACGCCAACTCTCCTGCGAACTGAACAACGCGGTGACATTCACATTCAAAGATCAATAGCCCGTCACCCAACCAAGTTCATATGCCGTCTGTGGGAAGACTTACCAATTGTTTACTTCACGGGTACGCAGCCCAACAAGCCAGTTCTGCCGACCAGCCTTCAGAGAAAGGTTTTCGATTCAATTCACTCAATTTCTCACCCAGGAAGCCAAGCGACTGTCCGACTTCTTACAGATCGTTTCTGGGGTCACAGACTTAGGTAGAATGTTAAACGATGGGTCTCAGAGTGTGCAATTTGTCAGAAAAACAAGATCACACGACACACTCGTTCTAAGTTGCAACATTTTCGATCTACTTCTCGCCTAGCCATCGTCCACATCGACATAGTTCATCTGACAAAGGTTCAAGGTTTCAGCTACCTTCTAACTATGATCGATAGATTTACACGTTGGCCTGCGGCATTACCTCTTGGCACCATTTCTGCAGACGAAGTAACTAACGGTTTTATCTCTGCATGGATATCCAATTATGGTGTTCTCAATGAGGTCATCACGGACAGAGGCACTTGCTTCTCATCTGATCGTTTTAAAACCACCTTGCGGTACATGGGATGCATCTTACGCCAGACGACTGCCTACCATCCCCAAGCTAATGGCATGGTAGAGGGAATGCATAGGGAACTCAAAGCTGCTTTAGCATCGTCGTCCATTAATGGCAACTGGGTCGATGCACTACCTTTAGTTCTGCTTGCCATGCGTTCCTGTACTCGTGAATACATTAAATCATCTGCGTCACAACTCCTTTATGGCATGGATCTACGCCTGCCTAGTCAGCTCCCACGTCTACTACCGGCACAAGATGACCCACAAGACGAAGCTACCCGCCTTCGACTTCATTTCGGTAACATGTCCGAACAGCAGCCGAGACACACGCCACGTCCAGTCTTCGTTCACCCACAGCTCCACAGCTGCAAGAGAGTACTCGTTCGCAACAATAATGCTGTTGCACCACTACAACCAAAGTATCGCGGTCCTTACCCGATTTTGCTCAGACAACCAAAATACTTCATTATTATGCAAGGCGCTACACCGACATCAGTAAGCATAGACAGGTTGAAACCGTTTATCGAACCGCCTGATCCTGAGAGCGTTCAAACTTCAACACACGTCTCAGGCTCCGTCTGCCCACAATCTCAATATCCTGCTTTGTATAACGCGTAATTGATTTTTTTAAACATTAACATTAACTATCAAAATTTTTTTAACCTTACGTTATTTTTCGTATTTGTCTCACGTGGCATAACCAGCTGTTCTTAGCTAACAATTGTGTAGCATTTTTGAACAGTTCTTTGGTATTATGCCATCTCTGAGGCAATGTTCGTGTACATATTTTATGCAGTTACCTTTGATTTTAATGTATATATTTTTACATTATAATGTATTTCTCACACATGACATTACACTGTCTATTTTGGTATGACCAGCTACTTAGAGCTAACGCTTTAGTGTAGCAACACTAAGTAGTGATCAGCTTCATATCATGGTACAGGCCACTTTCAATGCATATCTCAACTTTATCTATTTCACAAAGACCACTCTACAAATGTCATGACCACAACGTCGAGCACTCTAGCTCCTTTGGTCGTATACAAACACATTGACAACGATCCAACCTGCTTAGGTTTTAACTTAAACCTGGCAAATTCAGAGGCGATTTACCTCGAAATCTTCACGCTGCGGCTCCCAAAACTTACACTGCTCTATTTTGCCTCACGTGGTATGACCGACCACTAGAGCTAACAATTTGTGTAGCAATTCCTAGTGGTTACCTGGCGTCATATCATTGTTGAAGCAACCAACAAGCATATTTAAGCCCAGCACTTATGGTTCATCATATTTTTGCTTAACTTGGTTCGAACTCTGTCATGCATTTCTTATCTAGCCTCGCAGAGAGGAATTTTTTCCTTTTTTTTCAGAGAGGAAAGTGTTGTAACGACACAAATTAATGACCGACATATTGCGTAAATTAAATTCAATTTTATTTACGTTGCGCCAATGAGAAAAAAGCGAAACTTGCCGTTTAACCAATAGTGTGCAAGTAGGCATGGCATGCTATTTAAGCACGGCAATTTACCATGCAAGTCAGTTGTTGCATTTGCATTCTGCTTTGCGTCACGCGTGTGCGTTCTGTCGGCTGTCAATACCTACGCTGTTGATTTGATAGTTTCACCAACAATTGACTACATCCATGACTCATCTTGTTGCGGTATAACCAGCGAGACGAGCCAATTAATTGCAGAACCTGAACGACGTTATCCACATCGTGATTACAGCTCAACCACGGGAGCGACAACTCAACCAGAGTCCACCCAAGGCTCTAGGACATCTTCACACTCTGAACAATTCAGGAGAACGCATTACCAGGCCCTCTTAAGGGCCCCCTATCAGTAACAAATCTCTATTCAGAGCACCTTAACCGAGTTTTTAACGTCGTACGGCATTTACTTGAAGCCGGGGCGTTTACAGTCTATCATACTGTTTATTCATAATGACGAACGTTTTGCTATTATAGCTAGTAACCTCCTCAAGATCTCCTTCAAAATGAAATTTAACTGCCTTACCGAATGCATCAGTGCGCCTGCCCTCCACCAAAGATTCCAAGCCTGACTTGAATGATTTAAAGATTCCTCTGATAGTCACTCCAATTACTGGGGGTTCTATACGTTTTCCGCAGAGCGCCACCTAGCTACCGGATGAAAGCTAAGTTCCTTTCGGAGACCACTAAACTGTGGAAAGATGCAAACGTCGCCTTGACATTTTCCAAACTAGGAAAACTTACGATACAAAATGCATCACTTGCGTGGTTCCTAAACACAATAAAGTGATTCCTGTGGTTTTTATTCTTTATGGTAATATACTGTTAAAAAATACCTATCAGATATCAAGCCAAAATCGTTCACATATAATCTGTCATATAATTCAGATTGAAGTTAGACTCTTATCTTCTTCTGACGCAATGAGCTAGTCATTTGCTTTGACCTTTCGGTTTGATATCTGCTTTGAAGCTCTACCATTAAGCGCCCAAAGCAATTGTATGTTTTCCAGTCCATAATTTATTCTCTGAGTACGGACAAGTTCCTTTTAATTTTTTCTGGCAGTGCCCATCACACGGAAACAAACATTAAAATTGGGGCGGTAATCATACTTGCGTAGAAATATTTTTGTGTCATTAACCCAGTGAATGTGGTTGTCAGAACTGTAAGCAGTAAGACTTATTATACTATCCATATTTTCGCAATTAGTATGGTCGATAGCTTTGTAGAGGTTCTTAACTCACTACCTAATAAGAGCTTTATTGACGCAAGATTTGCATTCGCAATATTATTTAAATGATCATTTAATTTTTTAGAAGTAAGTTCCTCATTCCTATCAGCCTCTACAATAAGAATACGTTCCTAATTTCTCTGGCCTAATGCTCTGCATACTCACATTTAACGCTGTTTGCCGTTTCAATCAAAATAAGATATATTGTAGGAGGTTTTGTAATTAATGTAAGAGGTTCTGCGGGCTAGTTGTCTATTTAGTGAGGTTATGCCCTCCTACCTAATACCTGATAGCTGTTATTACGATCCGCGTTCATGATTAATCCCTGGCCCTTTCCCGAAGGGTGATGTGAGAAAGCTCAGACAAATATCAATGTTTTATTGAACATAATGTTGCAAAGCAAAGATAAAAATCGTATAAAAGTAGTCACAATAAGCACAAAATATAAATCCAAGTTTTGCGTTGTCACAGTAATCCACTGTATGCTAGGTTTTGAGTGTTAAATCACATAAATCCACTGAACTGTAGGGTTTCGGATAAATGATTGAGAAATACACAAAATATAAATCCATAAAGTCTTAATTGAACTGTTAGTGGTTATGTAAGAAAGGTTAGATCACACAAAATATATAAATCCTGGCTTTGAGCGTTAAGTCACATAAATCCACTGCATGTTACCGGCATATTGCGCGCGGGTGTGTATTATTATTAAACAAAACCCTATTAATTACAATTAAATTTGCAGTTCAAGAAATCTCAATTAAAACTGCTTGAAACTAACAGAGATTGTTGCTAAAATCACAGTTAAGAGAAATATTGTGTAAAACCATAATTAGACTATTTGACCTTAAAGAGAACTATATTTGTCAAAATTGAAATTCGTTGGGTTGTAACGCGGAGCCGCGTGTTACAATATAGCAAATGTTTGTTTAAAAATAATATGAATTCACTCATTGGTTGCTGTAGTATATCTTTACAAAAGTGACGATCTTAAAACAGAGAACCAAATCAGTTTACTTTTTAACCAATTTGAGATTGTTCCCGATATATCAGATGCAAATACGTATTCATGAGCAATTAAAGTTTTTATTTTCAATATTCAAAATTTAAAAATCACATATACAGGAAAATAGGTATGGCTGCGTTGGCGCAAAGAAAGATAATCACGTCCCGATTCATTAAACTCTAATAGTGATCTTTTTAAAGGCAAACCGAAATTTTCCACAATTGAAACAAAAAAATTATAAAAAATATTACAAAATTTATTTGAAAAAATGCTTTTTTAATGAAACCGGTGATATTTTTAATGGCCTAAAAATAAAAATTAATTTATATTATGTGAAGAAATTTTATCCTGACAGAACCAATCCATTTAAAAAAATTATTTGCCCATTCTTAAATGGACGTCTCGAGATCATCAGATCCGTTTTCAGTAGAGTATATATACTCTCTAGGCAAAGTCTAATTGGAATACGCCAAAGATGTTGGCATTTTATTTTATCGGTGGAACTCGATAGACTAACGTATTTTAAATTCGTTGGTAATAATCTCAATGTGTTCCAATTTGACAGCGGAATCCATGTTAAATAAACATAAAGGAGTTTGCAAAATATGATAACTCGGCAGTCAGAAAAACTGGCTCTGTTACCGTAAACTACCTAGAAAAAACCACATAAAATGTATTTAATCAGCGGTTTTTACGATTTAAATTAGAATTAGAATTAAATTTTATATTTGTTGAATAGTATATTTTGGAGCATAACCTCTTTAAAAAATAATAGGAGTAAAACCAAATTATGTTTTATAATTCAATTTCTCTATAAGTTTTCTGAATTCACAAAATACAGATTAACTGATTTTAAAAATTGCAATAAAGATAAAGCAAAAGCACAGTTGAAAGATTTTACTAATATAACGCAGTTATTCGTTTTTCAGGAGGTAATTTTTGAAGTTGATATTTTTGCAATATCGCATGTTGATTCACCACATTCTCAATTTCATTAGCTCAAAACCTAAGAAAAACTGTTAGATAATATGAGATACTCTATCAATAACACGGTTCATCAACAAAACTGGAAAATACTTTGAACATAACACAGGTTTAAAAAACAATTTATGGCATAAAAAGTTTTTCACTTTACTGCATTATCTATTTAACTAGCTAATACAAGCAAATGTATTGTTAAAATCGAATTGCTAAAGATCGAAAAAAATGTAGTGTTTTGCTATTTCCGCACTTAATAAATTAAATTATATTTAGTTCAAGGATTTTTAACGTGGTAATTTTTGTAATTAATTTTAGAGACTAAAATGAGATTACCTGTTAGACTACCTATTATAGTCGGAGTAATTGCTGCTAAACCTGATCTAGTCCCATTGAAATGAATCTTAATTACCCGGTTCATATAAACGTCTGTTCATTGGTTTGAGTGGAACATTTTTATGCAATAAATGAATTTTCTAAATTATAAAGAATGAAAAGCTCAAAGTTGTAACCTAGATTCTTATGTTACGTAAGACATAGGGTAAATGCTTTTCGCCACATTTCGTTGTACAAATACTAACATATCGGATAGATCCATTTTAATTGAGTTCCAAGTAACAGCTGCATGTTCCAAGATAGGCCTTGTCCACAAAATATACATTTCTTTCAATAGTCCATTTCTTCTTATAAATGCTCGTCGTTTATTTAGCACATCCATCTTTTATTTCAATTAAACAATGAACGATTGCTTGGGGGGTGGTTACAATTCTTTAAATCAAGTTTGCAAGCTTGAAGTAAGCATCAATCCCATTGCATTTAACTATTCGTTGAACAACATAGCAAGTCTACCGTTAGTCATATGTACTGACGCGTTTCGACATTCCATGATTATCCTCAGATTTCGATGGCAAACTGAGTGGCGAGGATCATACGGCAATGCATGTATACGGAAAGCAAAATTAGCTATGCGGCTCTCACATCTAGTAGTTTCGCGTACATTGTTCTTGACTGGAAATGTCGGCTGCACAATTTCTATATAGTCACGAACATTAACATTTAACATCATTCGCCATATATATAGGTAATACAATTAAACAACAAATGATTGCTCAGGTGGTGGTGACAATTCTTTAAATCAAGCTTGCAAGCTTGATATAAACACTAATTCTATTGTATTTAACCAGTCGTCTGAAGATAATCATGGAAGGTCGAAACGTGTCAGTCCGTGTGACTGAATATAGGTTTGTTATGTTTACCGACGAATGGTTAAATACAATCAGATTGGTGTTTACTTCAAGCTTGCAAACTTGATTAAAGAATTGTTACCACCACCCGTGCAATCATTCATTGTATAACTTTCGAATCTAGGATATAACACTTGACTTTATAATCACTATTGTATAAATTATTAATCTATTGAATAATATTTAACGCGTAAATCATTGGAAAAGTGTGCATATAAATCTGGTCAAGAAAAGGACTAGATCGGGATTATTTGTGATTGCTCCACTCATAATTCGAAAGCGTTCAGTTAAATTCTTTTCGCTTTCTAAAATTTAAATGATACATAATCAATTACCAAATATATTACAAAAAATCATCATCTAGTATCTCGTTTACAATATTGAATGTCAAATTAGAAAATAAATGATTGTATTGAATTTAGCAATTTTAATTTTTCAATAGATTTGCTTTGAATTTCAAGTTAAACAGATTACATAGAGATGTGCAACCTGTTCTATATATCGTAATTTGATTTATGGATATATCTGTATCCTTTTCTGGGATTAATTTGCTTTTTCCAGACCTACCGTTTTATTAGCAAATAATGTTACATACTCTAACTTTTTATCTTTAGTTCTGAATTGATAGAAGTTAGAATATTTAAAGTCAATAGATTATAAAGAATTAATATTTTACAAGATATAAAAATTGAATATTTTCTGAATAAAAATGAAAAGTGAAGTGTATAGTCAAATTTGGCAGCTATATGTGCTCTCTTGCCTCTTTGTATTTAAATATACTGTTAATACGAATGTTATGACTTCAAAGAAACTATAGGCAATTTGTATAGCACGAAAACATCTTTTATGGCTGTTCTTACACTACGAGAAATTCATGCACAACCAATCATTTATTGCATGGTTGATATCATAAATTCTTTACATAAAGTTTTCGAGCTAGAAATTAGCAGTAAACTCATTTTATCTAAAATGGCGTATAACGTAGCATAACTATTTTAAGTCACATCTACTGACGCGTTTCGAACTTCCATGATCATCATCAGAGTACGACATCAAACTGACTAACGAGGATATAAGTTATGGCACATCACAGATGTGTTTATCCTCTCTAGTAGACTCGCATACGTTTTACCTGCCTTGAAATGTCGGTTGCAAAATATCTATGTTGTGATGATCATGTAATAGGATTGCTATCGTCATATTTTCATCATTTAGATATTGTTTAATAACACACATACATACACACACACACACACACACACACACATATATATATATATATATATATATATATATATATATATATATATATATATATGACCCTATTGTGGTCAAATCTGTGCCTGATTTAATTATAAAACTGTGTCCGTTACATCATGAACGACAAATTGTCGCGTCATCTTTTCGGTGACTTCCTTTATACCTCCACATAAAGTGATCTTATCACGTTCCGGTTACATTCTCGAATTCATTTCTCATTTAAATGCGTATATTTCAATTTGCATTTTCATGAAAATACCTGTCGTTTCAATCATCGCTAGTTTTGTTTTAATTCCTACAAGCAAAAGTTTAGTTCCGGAGAACCATATTAGATGTCGAGATCCAGACCAGCCTTTTCGTAGACCTTGAAAAATTTGCTCGAACCTTAAACATAAGCAAAACGTAACACTGATATCGACCTGCGGGACCTGAAGAGTGTTGTATTTCAGAAAAGTGTGTGCTGCTCTAACACATAAGATCTATACCTGATAAATATCTCACTGGACGTGATACCAACTTTATTTTTTACTTCTGTAGTCTTTTTCGTCGATGGCATTCTGGTAAATGGCCAAATTTCATAGAAATTCGTGTCCTATACACTATTGAAAACTTCTCTGCTGTCAGGACCCTACTCGTCTGAGTGCGAATAAACTATTTTGGTCTATTTTACTTAGACTGATTCATAGCGGATTGCATTTCAGACTGGTTCGCTGAACCTTTCCTACTATCTTATTTACAATCACCAGTCTCTACATTTGAGACTGGCATTCACATCAACAGAAGTAACATTTTCTACGAATGATGCTCTAAGAAGAAAATAGGACAGTGTACGCTGTCATCATGCGCCGATCCGCAATCGACCTAAAATATTTTAAATACATACTAAGCCCAAACCGGCTTCTTAATTACCGATAGAACAAGTGTATAAAACACGTTTTGTTCATTCATTTAGACATGGATAAAGTTGATAGCCAGACAGCTAGCCCTATTCTCACAATCAAAAGCCACACGGAAGAACGAAAATACGAAAACTGTAAACGAGCACAAAAAAGGAAAAGTAAACGAACAGATTTAAATGAAGAATATTACAGAAATTATTAAAATAGGCTTAAAATATTTTTATGTATATGAGATTTATCTAGACAACCAGCAAAAAATTCAAACGTAGAAATATATTTTAATTTTTTATATGGGTAGATGTATACCTTTGTTTACAAGAGTTAAAGTTATTAAAGGCCTTTTATCTTTACTCTAGAGGAGTTTTATTAATATCTAGGTATTAGAATCCCCAATCTATATATATATATATATATATATATATATATATATATATATATATATATATATATATATATGTAATTATAAACAAGATAACCAAAATTGCTATCAAATATTGTAAAATTTTGCAATGATTTATCATCAGATTGATGATGATCATAGAAAAGGAGGATCCGAACATTTGTTACAAATTTCCTACACCAATTATACATCAAATGCCAAAGGACAGTATAAATTTATCCCTAAGATGGAATGGTTACATTGCGAAATGACAAATTATATAACTGACAAATGTATGTACATAATGGGTCAGGTGTTTATATCAAAGTAATTGTTATCACCGCCCGAGCAACCAATGCTCGTTTAATTATATAAATTTTCCTTTCAACAGCACTTCCCAATGTAGCGTAGTCTCTGTTCAGTAATGACAGATTGGTGATGGTTAGTTGGAACTTTGGTCTAAATGGATGCCGAATGAGCTCCACCTAAATGAAAAACAGACTAACCAAGTTACATTAGTTAGTATATAACTGAAAAGTGTTTGTAGTGTAGAATGCGGTAGGATGGCTCATTGGTTAGAGAACCAGATTCCGAAACAGTTGTGCCCAGGTTCGAGCCCTTACCGCGGAAAAATATGTAAAGTACGTCATGAGTTCCCAAGAAGGACGAAATCGGTCTACTGGATGAATTTCCTTTTCCAAATTATACAATACTTAGTTTTTTTACTGACAAATGTATGTACATAATGGGTCAGGTGTTTATATCATAATTATTGCTCGCGCAATCTATGTCGTTGTTTTTGTTAAATCTAACTCCAAGAATCCTAAAGGATCTTGGAGTAAGCGTGACATAATATTGGCTCTTTGATCGGTATCCTTCACATCTTGAACAAAAAATCCCTGTCATCTAATGAGGCAAAAACACGTGGTACGAAATCTATGTCTCTTGACTGATTAATGAGATAACTTTGGTATATAAGACTCTATCCAGTTTAAACGCGACTATTTTTGAATTCACTAAATGAAATATAGTAAATAGATATGGGGGCGTATTTTTCCGAATGATGAGTTCTTTATCAGATGTCAGTTTTGTCTCAATGCTTTCAAAACTTGTGTTTAAAAAAAATTCAAGTGAAGCAATCTGCAGCCATATTTTTTATTACAAACAAATTAATGTGAAGTTGAGCGCACAATAACTAATTATTTTCCGGATTACTCTCTGAACCTATTTATGCCAACCATTTTCATGCTTCCAACCGTACTACATTGTAGAACTCCATTTTAATTGGGCAGCATTTCAAATTTCGTTGGAAGTACACACAGGATTCATGAATAATCATGAGGTCTTATTCTGTTATTTGTGCTGGATTTAATTTTATAATGTAAAACTCTTTTGGACGCCGTTTGCTGAAAACTTAATTTTTTCTATTATAGCACCTAAAGCCATGTCGGGTGTATTTTGAGAGAGCCTAAAGGTACGATTGCTCTGATGGCACATATTTTGTTGTTATGCGCGAGCAACTATTTGTGACGTTCAGAAATAATCTGATTTACACATTAAAAAATTCAAACGCATATTGGCCTTAGGATATCATGTAAACCATGCTTGTGGTTATGTCGTAATTGGATAAAACGATCCTTATTAAATACGAATGCCAATATTTTGGTGCATTTCTTTGGTATAGTTCGTTATTGCATAATTGTTAATAGCACAAACCATATTCTCATGCGTATTTATAGGTCTGCGACTAATTGAGTACTCATGCAAATTCAGCTTTTGTTAGGCCCACATACATATTTTCAGGTTTAAATCTAGACCAAATTTGTCAATTTGACTTAAGGTCTCCTTGATATTTTGCACATGGTTAAAAGCACCAGAAGCAATTATTTTCCGTTGATATAATATAAATGCAGAAGTTTGTTTAGAACACCATTATTCAATAGTTGAAACTATTTTGATACGTTGAATAGATCCCAGGGTATTCTTGTGTGTTGTTTCGGATTAAATGATATTATGACAGCCGTTTCGTCAATGCTTGAGTGGTATTTGATGGTAGGTCTATTTTAGGCCTATTATTCTGAGCTATTAAGTTTAAATATAATCGTCTAGTATTTCTTTAAAGTCATTGAATAAAAAGCGTTTTTGAATAGTTAGTTGTTTAAGAGCACTCACTGTCAACCAGATTATTCCAGATATTTCGACTTCCTCTTTCGGAAGTCTTTTTCAATGGAAAGCACATCACACAAAAAATTTGACAATCAATATGTCAAGTTGAAATTAACTGATCTACGATTTGACTAACGCAGCTTTCATTTTTCCAGTAATATTCTTTTTCCGAAATATTTCGGCTAAACTTATCGGTAGCCTTCATCAGTCAGCTTATTCTTCACAAGTTTAAACAAATGAAACTAATGAGGCAAGCGCGTTATTTCCTCTAGCCACAATATTTATACTTCAGGCTGACCTTTCACTAGATATTCGCGTGTCACATGTGTGTGTGCTAAAATGTGTGCGAACACTGAGACATACCAATAAATCTCATTTCAATTTTAATTAGATCTAGGTGCGTTAGTATGCTTCCATAACTTGAACAGATATTAATAAATTTAGCTATTCCAGAACGGTCGAAGCAAAAATAATTTTTTTGTAAATTGGTAGTACATGGGGATTTGCGAGTCTTATGAAAATTTGTGTTTTTTATATTTCTCTTGTTTTTAACATTTTGGACTAATATATATAATGTACATTTTTTGTTTATTTTTGTTGTTGTTCTTTTTTCTTCAGTAAATCAGGATAATAAGTGGTTTAGAAATTTATACAGTAAAGGATTTGCTTAGGATGCCGGTCTTCTAAAGGAAACTCCTTGTATAGCTTACGGAGATGGTTTGCAACTTTTGGTTTGTACAATCGTCGAAGAGAAACAATTAAATCTGCATGTGGCTTGTTGTCATTTTACTAACCAGGAAATTGGCCATGAATGTAATTTTTTATTTAGGATGTCTGCCTAAGGTAGACCATGTAGTATTTATCCAGCTCGCAACTGATTGGATGCTGGTAAAATTGATATAATATTCGCTTACCTATTCAACAGGACCAAGATGATTAAACGTAGATACATAAAAAATTCTGATTTCATGTCTGGTTGGTTCTGATCAATATAACACTGCAAAGAGATTTTTGTGGGACACTGAGCTTAATTATTTGAAAATTCGGCTGATTTTGTTTTCTAACATGGAAAGATCCCTGAAACTGGATCATCTTTACTGGCTGTTGAAGGTATCTTCGGATGCTTTGCTAATTATTTAGTTCCTCTTGTTGTTGGGGAAATCCTTTAAGCCGCAGCGCAGCAATGGTTTTATTTAGGACTGATACGAATGCCAGACAATAACTCCTAAAGAAGCACAAGACACAAGATGCAGAAGGACCAGGAGAAATTTTGAGACAGCCGAGTATAAAGAATTAATAACAAATAACGCATAACTGTGAAAATTTTCTACTAACTAGACGAGCTTTCCACAATAACAATCATTTCAGGTATTCTTCTATGTTTATGTCAACTAAAGCCGGAGTCGGTATATGTTTTGAGATGGTGGTGTCATTAATAATGTGCCGTGTGCAGTCTAAAATCTTTCTACAATAGCTGTGTAACAGTTTCCTTAAAAACATAGTAAATGTGCGTTCATCTATCATCCGATTATAAAACGCACAAATCGAATTAAAACAGCTTTGATGTTAATATAAGTAATTGTCAATCTATACATCAAGGTGACCATCATTTATAGATTTAATCTCTGTGATAAATGTCAGCACCAAAGCAAAATTATCATCCATTGATTCAAAAGCTGATACTTCTTTTAACTCATTGCTGTTCTTATTGTCGTCATCTATCATCCGATTATAAAACGCACAAATCGAATTAAAACAGCTTTGATGTTAATAGAAGTTATTGCCAATCTATACATCAAGGTGACCATCAGTTATAGATTTAATCTCTGTTATAAATGTCAGCACCAAAGCAAAATTATCATCCATTGATTCAAAAGCTGATACTTCTTTTAACTCATTGCTGTTCTTATTGTCGTCATCTATCATCCGATTATAAAACGCACAAATCGAATTAAAACAGCTTTGATGTTAATATAAGTTATTGTCAATCTATACATCAAGGTGACCATCATTTATAGATTTAATCTCTGTGATAAATGTCAGCACCAAAGCAAAATTATCATCCAGTGATTCAAAAGCTGATACTTCTTTTAACTCATTGCTGTTCTTATTGTCGTCATACACATAGTATTGAAAAAAGCACAATCCGGATCGCTATTAAGCTCTTGAGCATATTAATCACGTATAATTAATAGATTATCTGCAGTCTTATAATCATAAATAAAGGTTATATATCCTTATATTGGTTTGTGTTTAATTTCTCAAAAATAAGATATTTCATTCTCATCCCGACCATATAAACTTTCTATAAAATTTCATATTTAATATTATTCTTAAATTGCTCTTACATACCTAATTGTTGATTACATTGGTTATTTATATCACTCTTACTAATATGTTAAAGAACTATTTTACGGTACCTCAGTTGAAGTATTTGGTGGTGATGGAATTATCAATTTTTCCAATTTAATTTTTCATTCTTGTTTTATTGTACACTATGTATAAATAAATCTTTCAGTCAGTTTAAGATTTGTCAAGAATACTATTGTTTCAGCACTACGGGCTAGCTTAAAGGTGACATGAGGTATTTGATTATTTCCATAATAAAATAAAAATCGCCACAACCCGTAAGGTTTTTCTTTAATTGGACAATGTTTACCAGTGCACCTGGTCCAAATTTTGTTTCTTTACAAGATATGGTTCAATTATTCTGACTGTTTGCACTCATACAGTATCGAATTTTATTAGTGATCTGTTTTCATGTTCACGAATAATTTTGCGCTTTCAGTATATTTTGGAATTCTCATTTTTTATTCATAACTTATTTATCTTGGTTTCAAATGACAGATAGTGAAAATCGTTGTGGCACTTTGCTAAGAATATTTGACATGCCGTAGACATTTTATTTTATTTTATTTCTATTCATAAAATCTGTTTTCGAAGTTAATCATTGAGACGCAATATAATGATAATGAAAGATTAAACGTGATATTTAGGGAATGAAATAATTTAGATTTTAAGATAGCAAGTTTTTTAAATTATGAATGTCATTTGGAGGAATATAATAATAATAATTTAACGGGTACTTTCTCAGTTTTACGTATAAAACTACACACAGAATATGTACTACATTACATGGGCAAAAACGAGAATATTATATTGTTTGATAATTTTGTTTTCCAATGTTTAGTAATGGAAAGAATGTGTATCCATACTCCTAAGTATAAATACACAGACAGATGCAATTGCAAAATGAAAGATAATGGGAAAGAGATCAATACGATCAATAATAAAAATCTGTATCTTAATTACGAACATAAACTAAAATAATAATTTCTGCATTTCTATTCATTATGTTCGTCGTCATATCAGTTGGTTATTTCCTGTGTAGAAGATAGTAAGTTTTTAAACTATATTTTGCGGGTTTTTATGGCGCATGCACGACATTTTTCAACACATAAAACGTAGAAAACCAGGTTACAAGTTCTCTTCATTTTATTCAAACTATAAAGAATATGTAGATATATTTTAAAAGTGTAGACAAATTAACTTGGAATTTATGTCATTGCAAGCTGTGCAATGGAAACATCAAATGGTTATGCAATTATTAAATCAAGTTTGCGAGCTTGAAGTAAACACGAATCCCATTTTATTTAACCAGTCGTCAAACAACATAACAAAACAGCATAGAAATTGTGCAGCCGACATTTACAGTCACGTACAATATATACAAGACTACTTGAGGCGCATATCTAATTTCGCTTTCCATATATACAATGAAATTTAATACTCTCTAGTCAGTTTGCCGTCATACTCTGATGATGATCATGAAAGGTCGAAACGCGTCAGTACATGCGACTGGCGGTAGTTTTGTTATATTATTCGACGACTGGTTAAATACAATGGGATTAGTGTTTATTTTAAGCTCGCAAACTTGATTTAAAGAATTGTTACCACTACCTGTGCAATCAATTGTTGTTTAAATGGGTATGAATTTAGTTGAATTTTGCTCTGAATGTTACTTCTATTTTTGTGTTTCGTCATATTGAATACGCTTATCAAATGGCAGTGTCTAAAGAATAAAAATCGTTTTAATTTATTCGGTATATTTGAACAAGTTTAATGTATCTGATTCAAATCAACTCGTTACATTAAATAAGCGACATGATAGAAATATTCAGCGAAATGATAACAAACAAAATGTTATTCTGGATTAAAATGACGGAGGAATTGATTTTATCGAAAACTATCACAACATTACCAATACGAACAAAATGCATAGAATTGTGAAAACTAAAGATATGCTACATGCTGTTAAACTTAATTGGTAGTTTCAGCATTGTTAAACAGAAAAATCGTTAAATTTGTAAAAAAATCTTGTACTGCTCATTTAGCAATAGAAAGACAAACTGTGCAGCGTTTTAATTTTTCATTTGAATGTATTTTTACTAATTTTTTAACATATAAATGCATTAATTTGCCTACATAAACACATAATTACTCTTAGTAGAAGCACGAATGACAAGTATGCGTTTTTAATTCAATGAACGATTACAGATTAATAGTTGATTGGTCAAGATCAGAGTGAACATGCATTTACGCATAAACACAATACGGAGTTATTAAGCAGAATGAATTTACTATCATTGATCCGGTAGCAAAAAGTTGTTCTTCGAGTTTGGAGCTCTAAAAAAGAAAAGATAGTTTACTAGTGAATAAGGATTTCATACAGAACGTAATACAGCATATTTATAAAATTATAATAATTTAAAATTAAATAACTTTTGCATTCTTTCGCTATAATGTGAAGATCAGCATAATGAAATACTGCTTGTTGCGGAGAGCTAATATATATGCAAGTATGTATAAGGTGTTGCGAATCTAGTAACGAATTAGTTCAGTTGTTACAAGAAGGATAAACCAAAGACAGCATGAACGGAAAGTATAATCTCATGCTCATTCGTTTCGTGGTTACTGGCGACTCATCCTATTATCCAACATTCCTCACTCAAATATATAGTGGTTAAAGGGCGTAATACCGGCTCCTACTGATGAGTCGCCAGTAAGCACGAAACGAATGTGCATGAGATTATACTTTCCGTTCATGCTGCTTTTGGTTTATCCTTCTGGTCACAACTGAACTAATTTGTTACTAGGTTCGCAACGCCTAATACATATCTGAATACTTAGTTAGCTTATTTGTTTAGAAATCGGTGTTTAATCTTTTTTGTCATTTTTTCCATTTCTTAGTTCTGGAGTATTTAAAAGTGTATGTTATTATCACGCATATATGATGCGAAGCACAAATTTAAATATCAGAAAGGCGCCTAGCATGATTTCATTTTTTTAAACGGAAAATAAACTGACATGGAAATTATCTACACGTGAATGAAATATAATTTAAAATGAAATATTTGGAATGAAATATTCTGCAAATTATAATAAAAATGTAAGGAGTAGACGCTTATTATTCCAATAAAGTTTGCGAGCTTGAAGTAAACACCAATTCCACTGTATTTAACCAGTTGTCGAACATCATATCAAAACTACCGTCAGTCACACGGTAGTTTCTATTTAAACAAAATTAATTCTTATAATTAAACGATTATTGATTGCGCGGGCGGTGATATCATTTATTATAATCAAGGTTGTGAACTTGATATAAACACCTGGTCCGACAAGTACTTACATTTTGTCAGTTTAAACTAAGAATTGTATAGAGTAGTAAAGGCAATTCATCCAGAATTAAACGAACATTAGTTGCGCGGGTGGTGATAACAATTATTATAATCAAGGTAGCGGTCTTGATATAAACACCTGATCCATTAATTACTTACATATGTCAGTATAAACTAAGAATTGGCCCTTAGTGTAGAAAGGCAATTCATCTAGTAGACCGGTTTTCGTCCTTATTGGTAACTCATCATGTACTGGCCAGAATATGCCGCGGACCCAGGATTCGAATCGACACGTCTGCTTCGGAATCTGGTGCTCTAACCACTGAGCCATCCTGCCGCACACTACACTGCACACAATTTTCAATTATATACTAACTAATGTAACTTTGTTAGAGTCTATTTATCCTTTAGGTGGAGCTCATATGGCATCCATTTAGACCCAAAGTTCCAATAACCATCGCCAATCTGTCGTACTGAACAGACACCACACTACATGGGGAAGTGGCATTGAAATGAACATTTTATATAATTAAACGAACACTGGTTGTGCGGGTGGTGATAACAATTATTATAATCAAGGTTGCGGCCTTGATATAAACACCTGACCATTAATTACTTACATATGTAAGCATAAACTAAGAATTGTATAGTGTAGACGAGGCATTTCGTCCAGTAGACCGGTTTCGTCCTTATTGGGAACTCATCATGTACTGGCCAGAATTTGCCGCGGACAGGATTCGAACCTTGGCACGACTGCTTCGGAATCTGGTGCTCTAACCACTGAGCCATCCTGCCGCACACTACACTGCACACAATTTTCAATTATATACTAATTAATGTAACTTGTTTAGTCTATTTTTCCTTTAGGTGGAGCTCATATGGCATCCATTTAGACCCAAAGTTCGAACTAACCATCGCCAATCTGTCATTACTGAACAGACACTACGCTACATTGGGAAGTGCTGTTGAAATGAACATTTATATAATTAAACGAACATTGGTTGCGCGGGTGGTGATAACAATTATTATGATCAAGGTTGCGGTCTTGAAATATAAACACCTGACCCATTAATTACTTACATATGTCAGTCAGATGAATTTACTTTTCTACACTATACAATTCTCAGTTTATACTGACATATGTAAGTAATTGCATGGTTGAATGTTATATCAAGATACAACATGATATATTCATCTCCAGTTTTGTCCTTAATGGGATCTTATCATGTACTGGCCAGAATTTGCTGGGACAGGGGTCGAACCTGAGTCACCTCTTCTTCGGAATCACAATGGTGCTCAACCACAGAACCACCCTGCCGCACATTCCACAAAAATTTTCATTCATTTTATATATATATATATATATATATATACACAGACAAAATGTAAGTACTTAATGGGGCAGGTGTTTATATCAAGTTTGTAACCTTGATTATAGTGAAAATTAATTCTTGTTTTAGTTTTCTACAGTAAAAAAGTTCATAAAATGAAACGAAAGCGCTATTGTAACATACTAACGTGCTCTTTACTTTCATATTGGGTAATACATATTTTGCGCAATTAAAGACTACAAACATTTAAGTTAAATGTGATACAAATTTAAAAGTAAAAAAAGCGAGTTTTAACTATATATACATATATACTTATATGGTTTTGGTATAAATTAAAATTATATAATTTAGCAAAAGTAATTAAAAACTTGACCGTTTTTATGCTTATCCGTCATTTATTAGTAGTAGCTCCAATTGTCATGACTGGGGCACTAAATGTGGAATATTTGTATTTGAGTTTTTCAACACTTCATAAGCTTCATCAATGTCGCGTGTTGCCTGCAATTTTCTTGTATATGTTTATTGTTCAGACTTTTGTTCGGTTTGATTCTCTTTAGTATCACGTTTTATGTGATAATACAAATAGCCATCCTCGATCTATCTATTATCAGACGCATATCATGTTATTTGGCAAGAGTATATTAAATATGTACACAAATAAGTATTTGAATAAGTATTTTATCGTTACAAACTACCTATCAAATTAGGTGACATGAAATTCAAAATTTATACCGGTTCTTTCCTTATTAGCCACACATCATAAGGTGCCAGATTTGATTCAGAACGCATTTCAAACCAGAAACATCTGGGCCAGATTCCTGAAAATCATCCAAAACACCATCAGAGCAACGTTTTAGTATAATACAAACTTATTTTTTCTGCTAGTCTTCCATTCAAGTGGATCTTCTTAGGTTTCACTTCTGAACTAAGGTTTTAGCTAACTATTCAATACCTGTCATTATATATCAGAAACAATGTGATCTGGCAGAGAGATATTTTCATTAAAAAAATTTATACATATCCATAAGTTATCGGTGCATAAAAAATATTGCATGAAATGGCAAAAAAACCTTTTAACTTGACCTGTTTCCCAGTATAGGGCCACCTTTGTCATCTGCCATTCGAAATTTGAAATCTAGACGGTATTGTTTAGTCTTTTAGCTTATCCAATATACCATCGAAGCCAGATATTGAGCGGCAAATCGCCAACATATCGGATTGTTTTAGTTTGTCTTTTTGCGGTTTAATCCTGTTTGGTCTTTGATTCTTATTAGCCATGCCATTGATAATTCAAAAACTTTAAACCAAATATTTCCAGGTTGAACTACCGACCGTGGTAATTATGAATGAGTATGAAATAAATAGAACACCAGACTATTTGATGAATTACATATGAAGTCATATTGTGCAATTTTATTTTGTTCAATACAACTTTACAGGTTGAATAGTGCCTGCCTAATGGTAAAAAAATAGAGAATGCTATTTGGAACTTTAGGTCGAAATCCCTGCCCAAGTGGATACATCTGAAAGAAAGACTGACAAAAACTAAAGGTCGATATGTAATTTAAAATTTCATGCAATGCGTGACTTTGGTAGCGTTGTGTTACAAGACTAAATTAAATGTTATCAGATTCAAATTCCAACTTTGTCAACAATGTGAACTCGTGATATATGCTAATAAGGAAGTATCAAGTCTAGTTTTTCAATTATTTTTGCACTCTGTGCAACGTGAAATTTATACCGACAACATATATATATATATATATATATATATATATATATATATATATCGTATTTTGTATATATATATACATCGATCACAAATCGATGTCTGGTTGAATTTAGTTATTAGTTTCGTTATAAGTCCGGAATTAAAATACAGGTAGCTGCCGGACAAACAATGTATAATTAATCCAATGATAGCATTTAAAACAAAAACTACACTCTTTTCGCGTTTTAAGAAACGAATAAAAATTATTAATAGCAATATAATTTGTAGATCACGAACAATGGTGACAGCAATTCGATAGTTTTTAGATAAATAAAGATAATCAAGTTATAATTGATGACATTGAATATATGGAGTTTCGTTAAATAGAATTAAAAGATTATTGACTGAGCGGGTTGTGATAACAATTCTTTAAATCAAGTTTTCGAGCTTGAAGTAAACACTAATCCAATTGTATTTAACCAGTCGTCGAACAACATAATAAAACTATGGCCAGTCGCACGCACTGACGTGTTTCTAACTTTTTATGATCATCATCAGAGTACGACGGAAAATTGACTAGCGAGGATCATACCGCATTGCATATATATAAAAAGCATTATGAGACATGCAATGCGGTTTGATTCTCGCTAGTCAGTTTGCCGTCGTACACTGATGATGATCATGGAAGGTCGAAACGGTCAGTGCGTGCGACTGGCAGCAGTTTTGCTATGTTGTTCGACGACTAGTTAATTACAATGTGATCGGTATTTATTTCAAGCTTGCAAACTTGATTAAAAGAATTGTTACCACCACCCGCGCAATCAATTATTGTTAAATTGTATTGCCTATATATGTATATATGGCGAAAGCTGCAAAAAGTTAATGTTAGTAACTGCAAAGAAATTGTGCAGCCGACATTTCATGTCAAGTACAATGTGAGCGAGACTACTAGAAGTTAGAGACACATGTCTAATTTTGATTTCCAGATATATGCAATGCCGTTTGATCCTCGTTAGTCAGTATGCCATCGTACTCTCGAAATGCGCCAGTGTGCGCAACTGGTGGTAGTTTTGTTATGTTGTTCGACGACTGGTTAAATACAATGGGGTTGGTGTTTACTTCAAGCTCGCAAACTTGATTTGAAGAGTTTCGGTAATTAGTTCGCAATGCAATGGTTAATGATAAAAGGTTGCATAAATGTGTGATGAGAAATAGGCTGCTATTTGAGTAAACAGCGTCTAAGAACGAAATTTATAGCTCAATTTTGTCTGAAAGTATGTGCAGCAGAGATTGGTCCAATATTTATAGTGCCTATCAAAATGCTGACGCTATAGACTGCAATCAACTGCTAACTCAGAAGATACCAAATGAATTTCCTATGTATTTGGGTTTAGATTCTGACCAAATAATACAAAATAGCTTTTATAGAAAAAACAGATTTATAAATAGAATTGAACACTAATTTTGACCTAACTGAATTAATAAGAATATACTTTAATGTCATGCTAGAAGTATAATTCAATATATATATATATATATATATATATGTATATGTATATTCAGTTACGAATTAATATTGGTATTGATAATCCCCTTTCTGTTTTTTACAACCAATACAAATATATGTAATATCTGTGGAATTATTGATAGTAAATTTATTTTGGCTACATTCTCAACATTATTTCTATGTAACTGCGGTGGGTTTAAATTTGATTGAATAAGCTAGACCACGTCTGATTTGAAATTTCATCTATATGTATGTGCTGAAAAAATTAATTGCAAACAATCTTATTTTAATATACCAAAATAATTAAAAATATTCAAATGTTTATTCGTATAGTTTTCCAATCAGTATCACAAATTTTTTTGTATTCTACCCTGTAAATGTATATACTTATATATATATATATATATATATATACATGCTTTAATTACTTTTAATTAATCTAAAAGAAAAATTAGCAGAAAGTTAATACATTGGATTAATTTTAAGTGAGATTACTCACATTTTTCGTTGGTCCTCCTTGGAGCGAGCTGGCCATCTCTGCTGTTTTGACTTAATTTTCCACTGTTTGTTTCCTGAATTTCATAAGATACACGATTATGTATAAATTTAGTGTGAGCATATTAGACCGATGTGCAGTTATTTTACTGATCATATTTCCATTAAATGTGCTTTCGTTCTATGGAAATTAATATAATTAATAGTAAGGAGGCATATCATCTTTTTCAATTCAAATATCATTATTATTTTAGCTTAGGCTATATGAGCAATGCGTAAAACATAGTCAATTCGAATATTGTAATATCACGGGGTAATATTTACATGCAAGTAGTCCTTGATTAATTGAGCAGACAAAAATATAAAATTTCGTGAATCTTTAGCAAAGCACATGTTAAAATGATTATATTCACACGGTCCACACCTAAGTGAATATGTGAAGCTGTATAAAAGAAGCATAATATAAATTCCCATTAAATAGTTATATTATTTATCGATAACTATTTCATTCATGTTTCACAATTCGCATTATTCCTTGAGAATTTGATATAAGTGTTGCGATTGTAATATATTAATGAATTGCATAGTTTGATGTAATTTCAATTGATAGTAACTCATTATGCGCTTGCTACATATTAATTTACTCAAATGCAATTCCGTTAAATTTGAAATATGCGTTCAACTATATCCGCTATTGAATTTGAAGCCTTAGCAATTGTCCTGGATAATTATAACATGTGGGTTTATAGAATCATGAATATTTATCAAACTTTCTCGAATAAATGACAAGAACGTCATGCTTCAAGTGAATTTTCTTTAAAAAATCTGCGAGGATGCACTGATATGGAGAAAAATATCACAAGAATAATACTTATTTTATATACAATTCATTGTTGATTGTTCATTTTTGTTTCCTTAATCAACTAGTACCTGATATGTTACAGTCTATACTCTATTAGCTATACATTCCTTCAAAACATAAAAACTAAATCAAGTACCTGTAAATCTCCTTTCCTGTATCTTTGCACTTTAGTCAAAATCTTTTTACTTGAAGGAACATCTAACGCATTAGAAGGAAGTCTTAATGAAATAACTGCACATCATGTGACAAAATACAACATAAATGTAATATCATCTCTTCATAAACATATTTCAGACATGCATAAATGCACGAATAATCACTTTTTTAAATCTCGAAATAAATTTACAGAAGACATATTGCAACTTGTGGTCACCACTCTCCGGCTAAGCACTATCAAATTATTTACATGTTCAGAATATAGTGAGGCCCATAATAATAAGTTTCAACAAAAATGCTGAATAGAATTTAACTCATGACTATACTTTCATACTTAATACAATAGTGAAACTAACATTATATAGTTTCCGACAATGCGATTTCAACGCTAATTCACACTATATAATATATACATGCCGAGTCTGTTAAGGATACTAACACTATGGCTTTTGTGTTAGTATCCGATACCAACAATATTGTACCTAGAAGGTACATGGTACTAACACTATGGTTGCCTAATCGGTATATGGTATCAACATGATGTATCTCAATTTATGCTATAGTTCACCGAAAATGAGATAAACAACAATTTCTGAACACCTGTTACTCCAGTAAATCCATACAATCTAGCCTTGATCGATATCAGTTATCACATTTTGCGGTAAGCATGTCATCATTATATTCAATATATAATAGTTAAATACTGCTTGTTGCGGAGATCTAATATATATGCATGTATGTATTAGGTGTTGCGAACCTAGAAACAAATTAGTTCAGCTGTGACCAGAAGGATAAACCAAAGGCAGCATGAACGGAAAGTATAATCTCATGCACATCCGTTTCGTGCTTATTGGCGACTCATCAGTAGGAGCCGGTATTTTTCCCTTTAACCACTATATATATGTGTAAAGAATGTAGGATAATAGGACGGCACAATCTCCTTGACGAATGTGCAAACCTGCAATAGTGAAACTAACATTATATAGTCTACGACAATGCGACTTCAACTCTAACTCACACTATATAATATATATACCGAGTCTGTAAAGGATACTAACACTATGGCTATTGTGTTAGTAACCGATACCAACATTATTGTACTGAAAAGGTACATGGTACTAACACTATGGTTTCCAAGTCGGAACATGGTAACAACATGATGGATATCAATTTATGCTATAGTTCACCGAAATTGAGAATTACAACAATTTCTGAACACCTGTTACTCCAGTAAATCCGTACACTCTGGCCTTGATCGATATCAGTTATCACATTTCGCGGTAAGCATGTCATCATTATGTTCAATATATAACAGTTAAATTTTTACTTGTTGTGGAGTCTAATATATATGCAGTATGGGTCTAGGTGTTGCGAACCTAGAACAAATTAGTTCAGCTGTGACCAGAAGGATAAACCAAAGGCAGCATGAAGACGGAAAGTATAATCTCATGCACATCCGTTTCAGTGCTTATTGGCGACTCATCGGTAGGAGCCGGTGTTTTGCCCTTTAACCACTATATATGTGCTAAAGAATGTAGGATAATGGGACAACAATCTCCTTGACAGATGTGCAAACCTTCATGTGAAACAACACATTATATAGTCTACGACAATGCGACTTCAACTCTAACAACACTGTGTAATATATATATACCGAGTCTGTAAAAGATCCTAACACTATGGCTTTTGTGTTAGTAACCCGTACCAAAAATATTGTACCTAAAAGGTACATGGTACTAACACTATGGTTTCCTAGTCGGTATATGGTATTAACATTATGGATATCAATTTATGCTATAGTTCACAAAAATTGAGATAAACAACAATTTCTGAACACCTGTTACTCCAGTAAATCCATACACTCTAGCCTTGATCGATATCAGTTATCACATTTCGCGGTAATCATGTCATCATTATGTTCAATATATAACAGTTAAATACTGCTTGTTGCAGAGATATAATATATATGCATGTATGTATTAGGTGTTGCGAACCTAGTAACAAATTAGTTCAGCTGTGACCAGAAGGATAAACCAAAGGCAGCATGAACGGAAAGTATAATCTCATGCACATTCGTTTCGTGCTTACTGGCGACTCATCAGTAGGAGCCGGTATTTTGCCCTTTAACCACTATATATATGTGTAAAGAATGTGGGATAATAGTACGGCACAATCTCCTTGACGAATGTGCAAACTTGCAATAGTGAAGCTAACATTATATAGTCTACGACAATGCGACTTCAACTCTAACTCACACTGTGTAATATATATACCGAGTCTGTAAATGATACTAACACTATGGCTTTTGTGTTAGTAACCGATACCATAAATATTGTACCTAAAAGTTACATGGTACTAACACTACGATGGTAGCTACGCTACAGGAGGTTTACACATTCGTCTAGGAGATTGTACCGTCCTATTATCCCATTCTTCCACACAAATATATAATGGATAAATGGCGTAGTACCAGCTCCTACTGATGAGTCGCCAGTAAGCACGAAACGAAATTGCATGAGATTATACTTTCCATTCATGCTGCTTTTGTTTTATCCTTCTGGTCACAGCTGAACTAATTTTTTACTAGATTCACAACTTCTAATACATACTTGCATACATATTTGTTCTACGCAAAAAACAATATTTAACTGTTATACATTGAATTGAATGATGTCATGCATACCGCAAAATGTGATAACTGATATCGATCAAGGCTAGAGTGCATGGATTTACTGGATTAACAGGTGTTCAGAAATTGTTGTTAATTTCAATTTCGGTGAACTTTAGCATAAATTGATATCCATCATGTTGATAGTGTGTACCGACTCGGAAACCATTGTGTTAGTACCATGTACCTTTTCTGTACAATTAATGTTGGTATCGGTTACTAGCACAATAGCCATAGTGTTAGTATCCTTTACAGACTCGGTATATACATTATACAGTGTGAGTTAGCGTTGAAGTCGCATTGTCGTAGACTATATAATGTTAGCTTCACTATTGCAGGTTTGCACATTCGTCTAGGAGATTGTACCGTCCTATTATCCCACGTTCTTTACACACACACATATATATATATAGTGGTTAAAGGGCGTAATACCGGCTCCTACTGATGAGTCGCCAGTAAGCACGAAACGAATGTGCATGAGATTATACTTTCCGTTAATGCTGTCTTTGGTTTATCCTTCTGGTCACAACTGAACTAATTTGTTACTAGTTTCTCAACACCTAATACATATTTGCATATATATTATTTCTCCGCAACAAACAGTATTTAAATGTTAATAAGCTATAATCGGAAGGAGTCGTTATACAACTTGAGAAAACCATTTTAATGAGAGTCCACCTTACACGCGCAATACTTGAGTTGCCGTCACTAAAACTTTCAATACTCTCCACTTCAAAATTACAATTCGAAGTCAATAGGAACTAAAGTAAAGCTCTCGTGCCAACTTGAAACATTTTCAACATTCTTAATATTGCTCAAATAACTACAAGCAAAAGATCACTATCCCAAGTTAATCTGTTACAACGAAGGCAATACCTACCTATACACAGGCGACAATAACAGAAATCTTCGAAAAAATCTCACCATCAATTCTAACCATGAAATGCCAAGTCTAAATACCCTGCATCCAAAAACACTCTACGTCTTTATACTCAAACCAAAATCATAACCGTCTAGATGTCATCATCAGTTAATCCCAAATACCTCTCAATTAAAGCATTAAAGTCAATGACACAGAGTACTTTAACACAGCGTGAAATAAAAATCGAAAGAAGTGGAACCTGGTTTTTCAAATCTCTTGAGTAAAACACGGCAAAAATTATTAAGCCATTCTGATATACCAATTAACCAACACAAGTAAAAATGAAAAATATTATAGAGATCATTAAGAACTCGACATCCTCTGGAGAAAATCAATTTGTGAGCAATCAAAACACCAAAGAGATTTAACAAGAGTTCTTTTTGTTCACTTTAACTCCACTCCTTGATTTAGTAAAACGATGTATAGTTTATCTGAATGCAGGATCCCAACAGCCAAAATTATGGTTCATACGTGCAACTATCTGTAAACTAAGACCGCATATAACGGCTGTCTCGTAAGCGTAATAGAAGTTCAAATTATACATTAATTCGAGCCGATAGAGAGACCAGTAGAGGAGGTGACACCAAAATTTATCTACATAAAAATGTAAGCTTCTCTCAGATACATGCTTCCAACCCCAACCATGAGTCTACCTTTATAGCAATTTCATTTCATAGGTATTACTTAGTGACGTGATGTATATATTGTGTACCTTCAAAAAACGCGTTAACCGATAAAAAGTTTTCCAATACATTAGAGAAATTAACAAACGATAGAATTTTCACCTATAGAATAACAATAGTATATTTTAACTTCCCAGGTTACCTACCAAATCGCTTATATTCTACTGCCTGTGTTTTTAATACTTTAGATGAATCTGGACGCATTAAAAACGTTGTTCACTGATGAGGACATGACAACAGATATTACACACTAATATTACATGTCTTGATCAACTTTTTATCACAAAAACAATCTATGCAGGAAAAATTGTAAATTCTATCACACAAATTAGACGTACCGATTGACTACTATTTACACAAATGAGTAACCCGAACAATAATGATGAGAATATACCACTACAAAATTATCTCCAACACATGAACCATTCTTACGAAAAATCAAGAATGGCACTTACACCTTTTACTATTAATCATGTGTTATCACTACTAAAACGTAGAAACAATTTATTCCCAAAACATGCGTATGTACAATCATTATGAAGAAACTAAAACAAATAGACTTTAAATATAAAACATAAGAATTAAGATATCGTAACAGAATATTAAAAAAAACATTTTTAAGACCCTGAAGACCCAAAAAGCCTGTCACCTCAAATCATCACATTTAAATTCATCCTCTTATATTTAGGTAAGAATATATTACTCATTGATGACGATCTCTACATTCCGGAAATCATTCGTCAAAGAGAACCAACCGAACACCTAGGAGTAACTTTTACAAATAAATTATTTCCCAAACAGCATATTTCCGTAAATGCACTCAAAATCAAGTGTTTAACCATTTTGGTACTAAGACAAACAAAGACAAATGAGCTTGGGCTTCTAATTTTTAACACATATAATACACAAAACTATTATTTGGAACTCTAAAAGCAATGCAATATCTGGCAAACTGAAAGGACTCTAAGCATGCATCCTAAGGCGTACATTTTCTAACTTGACATTACTCATCAAATCTCACTTACGATAATCTTCATCCGTTATGGCTTACAAGAACATCAATAGCTTTAATTGAATTGCATAAATATATGAAACAACTAAACCTGCATACATTTAAAATCAATTCACGTTGCGATTCCAAAAAAGCTAAAATGTTTGAATAAAAAATTACCATCATCGATTTCATAACTCATTTCAAAATATTTTTATATTCACAAAATTGGGCACACTAAGAAACCAATTACCTAGCGAAACACGCTATCGACCTCCGGATAGCTTTACACGTGTTGTACAAGAAAACTTAATAGATCTAGTTCAACAATTTCAATAAAATGCGGCTAGTAAAACCCCATTGTTGAAATTACAAATGATAATATCGAAACCTAAAGATTTTGATTAAATAACATTAAACAATCAGTGAATACGCGGGTTGTGGTAACAATTCTTTATATCAAGTTCTATCGAATGTTGACTGCCATATATATATATGTATTGCGGTTTGATCCTCGCTCATCAGTTTGCCATCGTACTCTGATGATGATCATGGAAGGTCGAAACACGTCAGTAAGTGTGACTGACGTTAGTTTTAATATAGTATTCGACGACTGGTTAAATACAATATGATTGGTGCTGAATTTAAGCTCGCAAATTTGATTTTAAGAAAAGTAAAAAATATCATTTTTGAACAAATACTTGCACCATCTGTTTTATTTCTCCTCCGAGAAATAGAGGGGATTTGAATTATCACATACGCAAAAACAATATGGTAGCCTTCATTTTATCTACAAGCCATAATCATTTCTAGACAGGAAGATTAATGTCTAAAGCGTTATTTTGAATCGGAGTGTAGTTATCATATGCTAGTCATCAGATACATGTTGGCGTACCTAGTCAAACTTCCTCAATGCGACAAATGGATTGAGGCATCGACCATCCAGAAACAACCATCCTAACTAGGCATTTCATTAATATACTTCTAGTCTTTATAAACCCTATTGTTTTATTTTTAGAATTCCGATTTCATTTATTCTTTCAAAAAGACCTTTTGAACACACAAAATGTACAATAACACAAGACTCAATCAAACAAAGCATAAACACCAACAGATTCGCAAAGATCCGATTGATCCCAATTTCCCTGTCCGTATCTGTTTTGTCTTCGATCAGGCTGGGCGTGTATTCGTCCCTTTCTTCCGAAGGCTTCAACATCGTTCATACTAACCATTGGAAATGCGGTTCTATCCAATCTTTGTTTACTGGCATCGTTTCGGAACGCAATTTCCCGTTTAATCATCAGACGAATAGTCACATATATACACAGCACAATAATCACAATGGCATTTTAAGCAAATGTGGAAACCTCGTTCACGAAATCTTCCTATTTTTTTTTACTCACCAATTGTTGTAAATTACGAATTTGTTTCAGTAACTAAACTCAATATATGCATATGCTGAGCGCACATGAAAACCCTCACTCAACAACTAAATATTTGCGGCTGGCTTTAGTTTTGTTATGTTGTTCGACGATTGGTTAAATGCAATGGGATTGGTGTTTACTTCAAGCTCAAAAACTTGATTTAAAGAATTGTTACCACCACGCGCGCAATCAATTACTTTAAATTGTATTGCCTATATATATGTATATATATATATATGTATATGTGGCGAAAGCTACAAATAGTTAATGTTTGTGATTGCATAGAAATTGTGCAGCCGACATTTCCAGTAAAGTTCAATGTATGCGAGACTGCTAGAGATGAGAGCCGCATATCTAAATTTGATTTCCATATATATTCAATAGGGTTTCATCTTCGATAGTAAGTTTGCCGTCGTACTCTGATGATGATCATGGAAGGTCAAAACGCGTCAGTGCGTTGCGCCTTGCGGTAGGACCGTTATATTGTTAAACGACTGGTTAAATGCAGTGGGATTGATGTTTACGTCAAGCTCGCACACTTGATTTAAAGAACTAAATCTGTAATATATATATATATATATATATATATATATATATATATATATATATATCTTCACACCTAACTGCAATTAGCAGACCATTCATTAAATAAAATGGCAGCTATCTCAAATTTCCGGTAAAAATAATCTCATCTCATGTGCAGAATGTTGTAGGCGAGATAGAGAAAGTATCGAACATAACTTTAGTGTAGCGATGTCACGGTAATCAAAATTATAAATACCAACATCGCAAAACTCGAATGTCAAATACTGTGTTTTCTCTTAAGCGGGGAACTATACTGTATGCAATTGCGTATGAGGTATTGCTCATTAAGTAACAAGTTAGTTCAAATATGACATCAAGCTACCTATATGCAAGTATGTATTAGGTGTTGCGAACCTAGTTACAAATATATTCAGTTGTGATCAGAAGGATAAGCTAAACACAGCATGAACGGAAGGTATAATCACATGCACATACGTTGCGTGCTTACTAGCGACCCATCAGTAAGAGCCGGTATTACGCCCTTTAACCACCATATATTTGGGTGAGGAATGTGGGATAATAGGACGATACAATCTCCTAGACGAAAGTGTAAACCTGCAGTAAAGCAGCTAACATCGTATAGTCTAGAAAATGCGACTTCAACACCAACTCACTCTATATAATATATATATCGAGTCTGTAAAGTATACTAGCACTATGACTATTGTGTTAGCAACAGATATCAATATTACAGTACCGAAAAGGTACACGGTAGTAACACTATAGTTTCTAAGTCGGTACATGGTACTAACATGATGGATTTCAATGTATGCTATAGTACAACGAAATTGAGAATAACAAATATTTCTGAACAACTGTTACTCCAGTAATTCCATAAACTCTGGCCTTGATCGATATCAGTTATCACATTTCGCGGTAAGCATGACATCATTAGATTCAATATATAACAGTTAAATACTGTTTGTTGCGGAGAGCTAATATATATGCAAGTATGTATTATGTGTTGCGAACCTAGTAACAAATATATTCAGTTGTGACCAGAAGGATAAACCAAACACAGCATTAACGGAAGGTATAATCACATGCACATTCGTTGCGTGCTTACTAGCGACTCATCAGTAGGAGCCGGTATTACGCCCTTTAACCACCATATATTTGGGTGAGGAATGTAGGACAATAGGACGATAAAATTTCCTAGACGAATGTGTAAACCTGGAGTAGAGTAGCTAACATTGTATAGTCTCGAAAATGCGACTTCAAAACCAACTTACTCTATATAATATATATTCCGAGTCTGTAAAGGATACTAACACTATGGCTATTGTGTTAGCAACAGATATCAACATTATCAATGCCGCGTTTTTGCGTACGCGGGTAGTAGCCTATACACAGGCAGTTACACAAAGATCCGATTTGTCACTATTTCCAATTTTGTTTTGTCTTTGATCGGGTTGACTCATTTTTACTTCAATTGGAAATGCTGTTCTATCATAACAGATATCAACATTATAGTACCGAAAAGGTACACGGTAGTAACAATATGGTTTTTAAGTCGGTACATGGTACTAACATGATTGATTTCAATGTATGCTATAGTACACCGAAATTGAGAATAACAACTATTTCTGAACACTTGTTACTCCAGTTAATCCATAAACTCTGGCCTTGATCGATTACAGTTATCACATTTCGCGGTAAGCATGACATCATTAAATTCAATATATAACAGTTAAATACTGTTTGTTGCGGAGAACTAATATATATGCAAGTTTGTATTAGGTGTTGCGAACCTAGTAACAAATTATGTTAGCTACTCTACTGCAGGTTTACACATTCGTCTAGGAGATTGTACCGTCCTATTATTCCACATTCTTCACCCAAATATATAGTGGTTAAGGGGCGTAATACCGGCTCCTACTGATGAGTCGCCAGCAAGCACGAAACAAATGTGCATGAGATTATACTTTCAGTTCATGCTGCCTTTGGTTTATCATTCTGGTCACAACTGAACTAATTTGTTACTATGTTCGCAACACCTAATACATACCTTTGAAATAACTCTCTGATATTTCGAAATTACTGTCTTTTTATTAAAGCTAATTTTTCAAATATTTTTCATCGTGTGGTCCTTAAAACCAGACATGCAACTTTTAAAAGGACTATAGCATTCATCTAATAAAAATGTCCCATCCCGACAAGTCTGTTATCCATTTACCGAAGAATAAACTGACTTCATTACAAAGTTAGGTCTCCGCTTATGGAAGAAATTTTTTGCAATTCATGAAACGATGATCATATAGTAACTGAAGCAGAGTTGATATCACCATTCAAATAGCCTTCAGATTCAAAAGCGAATAATTATGAAAACCAACGATGAATTGAACTAAAGTTCTTTGAGATTTATCACCAATTGTTTAAATCAAGTTTGCAAGCTTGGTATGAACACTAACTTGATTGTAGCGAATCAGTCGCTCAATATAGGTAAACTACCGTCAAACACTCGTACTAACGCTTTTCGACATTCTATGATGACCATCAGAGTACGAAAGAAAACTGTCTAGCGAAGGTCAAATTGCAAGGCATATATTTGGAACGCGAAATAGGATATGCGGCTCTCACCTCTAGTTTTCTCGCATACATTATATTTGACTGGAATGTTGGCTGCAAAATTTCTATACAGTCACTATCTTTAACTTTCTGCAGCTTTCGATAAATCTATATAAATAGCACAATTAAGCATACACTGATAACGCGAGTGGGTAATAACAATTTGTTAACTCAATTTATTCGAGCATGATATAAGCACTAATACCGTTGGGTATATATATATATATATATATATATATATATATATATATATATAAAGATCGCAAACCTGACTTATAACTTGTTATCAACACATGCGCAATCAATGTTAGTTAAATTTGTCAACAATATCCAAATGGGTTACAGTCAGTATAAACTCCAATGAATAATGCACATATGGCTGCTTTACAAGAAGTGACCAACTATCGTGATCATGTTTCTTGAGTACAGTTAAAGCATACAACCTTTATGCTGTTGACACACATGGGAATATGAAATACTGTATTGCATTTCATGTGAATATACGTCGCTTCCATGGCTTTGAAATACAAGCTACCTATCCAAATGCTTAAATGTTGATGTGAATTGCGCAGTGCCATCCTTCTTGTTTGGAATTATGCAGCCATTTTCTTGTGCGGGACAATTGTTAGCACTCGTAGGTCGGTAAAATCTTGAATCCTTTACATTCCCAGGTGCACCAATTTTTGGTCTTGATTATTGGGTTCTCGCTTGTCACCTCCTTTTGAAGCTTTCCATCAGCTGCTTATCTGAAAATGAAAAAAAACATTCGGAATATCTGGTTCCAACGTCATTTTCAGATAAGTAGCTGATGGAAGGCTTCAAAAGGAAGGGACAATTAAGAACCCATGAATCAAGGCCAAAAATTGGTGCATCTGGAAATGTAAAGGATTCAAGATTTTACCGACCTACGTGTGCTATCAATTGTCCCCGCACAAGAAGATATCGGCGAGAAATACACCAAATGGTAGGATTAAAAGAAATAAACTGGATATTGCATGAATACCCTATCTTTGTTTTGACCAGCAATTGATTGTTACTATTTCTTAATATCGTCGGTAAGATATCGGACACCATTCCTGGTATAATTTTTCGATAATCGGCTTATCATACAATATGATTACAAATTTATCTAAAAAATGCGGAATTTCCCTTTAACCATTCCGTTACTACTTGTACTTGCAAATTTTCCACGAACGGATATTAGCTTCACCACTGGGTACAAAGTAACAATACCAACAACTGAAGGCGTATTGTGTCACTTCTGGATGAAGATTAAACATCAATCACGACACGAAGAACATCTGTTAGGGTCATGTATAACTTCAATATCAATCATCAGGATTGCGATGTATCTCATTTCAAAAAAAGCGTCATCAATTCAACGCCAAAGACTGGTTATAAGCTTCCCGTGTAAACCAAAATCCCAACCAAGTGTTGTCATGTTTATATTTAGAACATTCTTCAAACGCGCTATTAATTTCTTTGATAGCGTCAATACCAACCACCAAGTTGGCTCTGCTCTTCTCTTCTAAACGACGATTAATAATCAATTCATCGAAGCCGATTTTTTGCTACGCTAGCGCGTATACAATACCAATAATATCCGCAATGTTTGTGCTACAAACCTTTTCATTTAGCCTCATCATATCAACGCAAAACAGAACGTTAACTGCTGCGAAACTTTTGCATTTAACCAAATTCAGCTGGAAAGGTTGCATCATACCCAATTGAAATGTTAAGTCAGATCGATAACGTCTTTTAGAATAGGATTCACAAACTGGTACACCAATTAGCGAATCTGTGTTTTGACTAGCACAGGCTGAATTCCAGTTTTTTCATTTTTTGAATTTATTTCGACGGCCATTGACGGCCACCTTCGTTCGAATACCCATCATCACAATTCTTAAAAAGGTAAACTAATGAAGCAAATTTATTTAATAACATGTGCTAACAGTTGAACTGAAGAAGGCAGCTGCCAATATCCGTCTAAATATGTTCAAGAAAAGAAACAAATTGAATATAACCTGTGTTAGTCAAAACATATCCGGTAATTTTTATAAATCCAGTTTCGCAAATGTTTCATGCTTTTAATACAACAATTGGGAAAAACACAAATTAATACAAATAATCACAGTAGAATATTTCGCACATAAAAAAATTGCAAGGAAAATTGATAAACAGCTGGTCGACTTCAACTCGGCAATGGTGCGCCTTGGCCGAACAGTCTAGTGCGATGTACGCCCAAATGCAACGAAAATTGACAGGATTCATCTATCCATGACATGTAACCGTCTACATTTCGTGTTCAAATGCCACGAGAATTGACTAGATACGTCTATCCATGCAACACAGCTGATTGCAATTCACGTTACATGTCCAGAACAAGTACCTAGATTCATCCTGTTCGAAGGTGTTAAGGCCAATCATGCCTTTCTTCACTGTATTGGCGTAACAGTAATAGCTGATGTGGCCTTCATTCATGCGCCAACGTAAAACAGAAAAGATCCGGCTGAGCTGCCCTTGTAGTTATCAACGCTTATCGAACCACCACACTAGAACCACGTTAATGAAGTTATGGAAGCTTAACCAATCAAATTAGTAGACTACAATTTGTGATTGAGCGGGTGCTATTGGACAAATTACGAGTTTTGAGTAAGAATTAATATTAAATGGTTAGAAATAAAATTATTTATATTTATAGGATAGAAACTTACTCTAGTACCCTTCTAAATTTCAAGTAAGTTTATTCGTACCAAATGTAAAATGGGCACGTTATTGTCATTTATATGAGAGGCATTAGATTAACAGATATAAAACACCAGGAGTTAGAATTAAGCAGACTGCACGAAATATTCAGTGCTGATGGTTACCCTCGAAAGTTCATAGAAGCAACGATGATGTATTTAAAAATAAGTCAAAATATGCGAAATAGGACTTCATATGTCCAACCAAGTTAGATAGTGGGAATCATATAATTTCATTTAAGTATGCAAATATAAATAGATACGATTTTGCGTGCTATTTTAGAGTGGAAAAATATGCATCTATTTGGTAAATCAAATTTTATGAAATTGTGCCCAAAAAGACAACAGAGAGGGACATTATAAGTAATGGCGGCCTTCAGGTAAGCACGCGATGGATTTGAAATATTGATTTTGGACACACGAGAATCAAAGTTTCCGTATCGACGAATGGCGCTCGTATAAGAGACCAAACTATTTGAGCGAGCACAATGTTATGCATTCGTAAAATTTCTTACTGTAACAAAAATGGGATTGCTGCAATATTTTCAGCAGAGCCAATATTATATAGAATAAATCCTGGTCAAGAAAAATGAATGTGACTTTTTTTCAAAGATATTTACATTGGGCGAGTAAGGGATATATATTTCGACCCAAAAGAAATCTTTTCTATGGATTCAAGATAGTCGATTTTGATCTCCATAATTCAGTTTATTAATGCACAAATTATTTTGCAAAAACCGTTGTTTAACGTCAGTTGGAATATTATTGAACTTAATTTATAATCAAAATGAATTATTTAAATTGTGTTAATCTTAACGCATCTTACGTGAAACGGACCGGTAGATTTTGTTTTTGCTTCGACTGGTTACGGTTTTAATCTAAAGCCCGGAAACTTGATTGACTTCGTTGTTATCACCACCCGTTCAAATAACTGTTGGTCGTATTGCGATAAATTTTAATAAGTTGAAAGCATATTTAAATCTGTTTTAGTGGCTAGATAGAGACACCAATCTCTAGGTGTATTTCGCTAGTCCTGCGCTGTAGCAACAATTGACCATAGTAACATCTAAATGTGCATAAACGTGTATCCTAGATTAAATACAAGAACTAAAGTTATAAAATTTATTTGAAAAAATATACAATAAATCTGTAGTGTATCACATTTTCAAGTTATTTCAGGATATACATTTTAACATGTGGGCAGGTGCAATAAAAGTGAGACTGATATTAGTAAATAAGTCCACATGTTTTTCATGGAAAATAATACATAAAAATTTGTAATTAACAAATTTATTAAGAAAACATTAAAAAAATAAGACTAATGAGGCAAAGGTAAATTATACGATAAAAAATTAAATTGAAGACTAGGAGTATAAAATTAAAATAATAATTCAGAGAGTAAAGATAAATATTTAGATGAATGTGAATGTGACTTGAGGAAAGAAAGTAATCATTTTAATGCGGAAAATTCAACGTGGAGCGCAAAAATAAATATCTCAGCAATAATAAACAAATGCGGTCACCGGAAATGATTATTGAAAGGTCAACAATGCATTCGTCTATTGACTTTTGTTCTATTTAACTTAACACAATATAACTCATTCATTGATTTATCGAAATTAAATAATTAAATAAAAAGGGTCACGAAAATACTTTCCTTTATCTACCTGGAAATATCAGGTAGACAGCGGATGCAAACACCTCGTATCGCAACACGAGGAAAAGGTAATTAATCTATTCCCTGTCGAGCAACATGTTTCTTTTAATATTTTCCTTCCTTCAATAGCAAATGACTTTAACAGAAATAACAAAACGCAATGGAGTTATATACATATGGTCCGGCGGATACAATAGTAATATTGTACTACTACTACTACTACTACTACTACTACTACTACTACTACTACTACTACTACTACTACTACAACTACTACTACTACTACTACTACTACTACTACTACTACTACTACTACTAATACACAGTAGTAGTAGTAGTAGTGGTATAGTAGTAGTAGTAGTAGTAGTAGTAGTAGTAGTAGTAGTAGTAGTAGTAGTAGTAGTAGTAGTAGTAGTAGTAGTAGTAGTAGTAGCAGGTAGTAGTAGTGGTAGTAGTAGTAGTAGTAGTAGTAGTAGTAGTAGTAGTAGTAGTAGTAGTAGTAGTAGTAGTAGTAGTAGTAGTAGTAGTAGTAGTAGTAGTAGTAGTAGTAGTAGTAGTAGTAGTAGTAGTAGTAGTAGTAGTAGTAGTAGGATGTATAATAAGAATTTAACCACTGGAAGGAGAAAGAAGCATTTATTTGACGCTTATCTATTCTTTAATTTTAAAAATTAAAAATTTCTGTAAAAAAATACCATAGAAAAACGACATTTAATTACCGATGAACCTAGTAACAAATTATATCAAATTGGACCAGAAGGATATACAAAAGTCAGCAAAAGCAAAAGGTAAAATCTCATGTACCCATGCGTTATATACTCACTGACATTTTATTAGTGGTAGCCGGAACTGGGGCATATAGCTTCTATATATTTGGTCAAATAACGTGAGGCAGGTGGACGGCACAGTGTGCTATACGAATGGGTATTCAAGCGATAATGGAGCTATCTTTGTGTGAAGTCTTCGAGAATGTGACAGAAAACTCAAATATATATAAACTAGCACGGGATCGACATCAGTTATCCCATTTCGCGGACTACTGATATCGTTATATTATAGTCGTATGATATTGCTTAAATTAAAGATAAATTTTCGAATCTGGTTTAATAAAATTACTTGAACCTGTGGTTTGAATATTACCTGGCTGAATTTCATTTGTTTTATTTCTTTGAAATATTTCTGCGGCCCTAGTCAGGCGTCTACTTCAGTTCGCTCATCATCAAGATTTAAAAAGAAAACTAATGAAGCAAGCACGATATTTCCCTTAACTTTATGATTTATACTTCAGACTGACTTTTCAGTAGATATTTGTGTTTGTCGTATATATATATATATATATATATATATATATATATATATATAGTATATACTTAATTCTATATATTGGTAGAATTAAGAGCTATGGAAAAATATTAGGTGTTGCGAACCCAGTAACAAATTAGTTCAGTTGTGATCAGAAGGATAAACCAAAGGCAGCATGAACGGAAAGTATAATTCATGGCCATTTATACTTTCCGTTCATGCTGCCTTTGGTTTATCCTTCTGGTCACAACTGAACTAATTTGTTACTAGGTTCGCAACACCTAATACATACTTGCATATATATTAGTTCTTCGCACCAAACAGTATTTAAATGCAAAATATTAGTTACGGCATGTCTTTTATGTGGGTGCCTCGACGATTCGACCCTGTGTTCTCCTCTTTTATTCTGCATTTAGTCTTAACCTAAGCGTCATTTTGGCACTCTCTGTCACCGTTTCACTATTGGTAACTCGCATTTGCAGTCTACGCAAATCATTTGTATCAACAAACGAGATTGTCAGTTATCAAAGTCTAGGTTGCGATCTTGATATAAGAACCTGACTCATTAATTACTTTACATATATCAGTATAGACTAAGAATGGTATAGTGTAGACACGGCAATTCACCCAGTAGAACTGATTCGTTCTTTTTGGGAACTCATCACGTACTTGCCACAATTTGTCGTCCACAATATCTTTTTCATTTCTTTAATTTTAATTTTAATTACCTTGACATCGAAATTGTGTAGTAAAAACCACACCTGTTCGATACTTTCTCTCTCCGTGCCTACGGTTAATATTCTGCAGACTTAAATACTGTTTGTTGCGGAAAGTATAATCTCAGGCACATTAGGTTCCTGCTTACTGGCGACTCATCAGTAGGAGCTGGTATTACGCTCTTTAACCACTATATATTTGGGTGAAGAATGTGGAATAATAGGACGGTACAATCTCCTAGACGAATGTGTAAACCTGCAATAGTTAAGCTAACATCATCTAAAGTCAACGACAATGCGACTTCAACGCTAACTCACACTATATAATATACATACCGAGTCTGTAAAGGATACTAACACTATGGCTATTGTGTTAGTAACCGATACCAACATTATTGTACCGAAAAGGTACATGGTACTAACACTATGGTTTCCGAGTCGGTACATGATACCAACATGATGGATATCAATTTATGCTATAGTTCACCGAAATTGAGAATTACAACAATTTCTGAACACCTGTTACTCCAGTAAATCCATAAACTCTGGCCTTGATCGATATCAGTTATCATATTTCCCGATATGCATGACATCATTCAATCTCAATATATAACAGTTAAATACTGTTTGTTGCGGTAAACTAATATATATGCAAGTATGTATTAGGTGTTGCGAACCGAGTTACAAATTAGTTCAGATTTTGACCAGAATGATAAATCAAAGGCAGCATGAACGGAAAGTATAATCTCATGCACATTCGTTTCGTGCTTACTGGCGATTCATCACTAGGAGCCGGTATTACGCCTTTAACCGCTATATATTTGGGCGAAGAATTTAAGATAATAGGACGGTACAATCCCTAGATGAATGTGTAAACCTGCAAATGGTGAATCTAATATCATCTAAAGTCTACGACAATGCGACTTCAACGCTAACTCACACTCTATAATATACATACCGAGTCTGTAAAGGATACTAACACTATGGCTATTGTGTTAGTAACCGATACCAACATTATTGTACCGAAAAGGTACATGGTACTAACACTATGGTTTCCGAGTCGGTACATGGTACCAAACTGATGGATTTCAAATTATGCTATAGTTCACGGAAATTGAGAATTACAATAATTTCTGAACACCTGTTACTCCAGTAAACCATACACTCTGGCCTTGATCGATATCAGTTATCACATTTCGCGGTAAGCATGACATCATTCAATTCAATATATTACAGTTAAATACTGTTTGTTGCGAAGAACTAATATATATGCAAGTATATATTAGGTGTTGCGAACCTAGTAACAAATTAGTTCAGTTGTGACCAGAAGGATAAACCAAAGGCAGCATGAATGGAAAGTATAATCTCATGCACATTCGTTTCGTGCTTACTGGCGATTCATCACTAGGAGCCGGTATTACGCCCTTTAACCACTATATAATTGGGTGAAGAATTTAAGATAATAGGACGCTACAATCCCCTAGATGAATGTGTAAACCTGCCAATGTGAATCTAATATCGTATAAAGTCTACGACAATGCGACTTCAACGCTAACTCACTCTATATTATATATATACCGAGTCTGTAAGAATACTAACACTATGGCTATTGTGTTAGTAACCGAAAAGGTACATGGTACTAGCACTATGGTTTCCAAGTCGGTTCATGGTACCAACCTGATGGATTTCAATTTATGCTATAGTTTACCGAAATTGAGAATTACAACAATTTCCCAAAACATCTTACTCCAGTAAATCCACAAACCCTGGCCTTGACCGATATCGGTTGTCACATTTCGCGGGATGCATGACATCATTCAATTAAATATATAAAAGTTAAATACTGTTTGTTTCAGAGAACTAATATATATGCAAGTATGTATTAGGTGTTGCGAACGTAGTTACAAATTAGTTTAGATTTGACCGTGAGATTATACTTTCCGTTCATGCTGCCTTTGGTTTATCCTTCTGGTCAAAACTGAATTAATTTGTAACTAGGTTCGCAACACCTAATACATACTTGCATATATATTAGATCTCCTCAACAAACAGTATTTAACTGTTATATATTAAATTGAACGATGTCAAGTATACCACGAAATGTGATAACTGATATCGGTGAAGGCCAGATATATGGTTTTACACGTGTTCAGAAATTGTTGTAATTCTCAATTTTGGTGAACTATAGCATAAATTGATATCCATCATGTTTATACCATGTGTCCACTCGGAAACCATAGTGTTCGTACCATGAACCTTTTCGGTACAATAATGTTGGTATCGGTTAATAACACAATAGCCATTGTGTTAGTATCCTTTACAGACTCGGTATATATGTTATATAGTGTGAGTTAGCGTTGAAGTCGCATTTTCGTAGACTTTATATGATGTTAACTTCACTATTGCTGGGTTACACATTCGTCCACGAGATTGTACCGTCCTATTATCTCACATTCTTCACCAAAATATATAGTGGTTAAAGGGCGTAATACCGGCTCCTACTGATGAGTCGCCAATAAGCACGAAACGAATGTACATGAGATTATACTTTCCGTTCATGCTGCCTTTGGTTTATCCTTCTGGTTAAATCTGAACTAATTTGTAACTAGGTTCGCAACACCAAATACATACTTGCATATATATTAGTTCTCCGCAACTAACAGAATTTAACTGTTATATATTGAACTGAATGATGTCATGTATACCGCGAAATGTGATAACTGATATCGATCAAGGCCAGAGTTTATGGATTTACTGGAGTAACAGGTGTTCAGAAATTGTTGTAATTCTCAATTTCGGTGAACTATAGCATAATTTGATATCCATCAGGTTGGTACCATGTACCGACTCGGAAACCATAGTGTTAGTACCATGTACCTTTTCGGTACAATAATGTTGGTATCGGTTATTAACACAATAGCCATAGTGTTAGTATCCTTTACAGACTCGGTATATATATTATATAGTGTGAGTTAGCATTGAAGTCGTATTGTCGTTGACTTTAGATTATGTTAGCTTCACTATTACAGGTTTACACATTCGTCTAGGAGATTGTACTGTCCTGTTATCTCACATTCTTCACCCAAATATATAGTGGTTAAAGGGCGTAATATCGGCTCCTACTGATGAGTCATCAGTAAGCACGAAACGAATGTGCATGTGATTATACTTTCCGTTCATGCTGCCTTTGGTTAGTCCTTCTGGTCAAATCTGAACTAATTTGTAACTATGTTCGAAACACCCAATACATACACAAAGCATAATGAGAAAAATTATTATATATTTATAAAGCCCTTTATATAAAACACCAAGCACCTGGCCTAGATATTCAAAAGTTTCATCAACGTGATATTTTAATCGGCTGGCCACGAATAAAAAATTCAACAACAATTTACTAGTATCCAGGCAATACCAAACAGGCCCTCGAGTAGAATCAACATACATTCGATCGAATTGGGAAAAACTGAAGAGGAATAACACAGGCCTATACGGCGACAGAAGTTTCCAAACAATATGAGCGTTCAACATTGCAATCCACAATTGCGCTGTTACCTTGGGCATAACAGAAATTTGCGCAACATGGTGAAATGATCAACTACACTGGGAAAAATAGCACTTCAACATGTAACAACGAACAATGCGCACAAATGGTTTATTCTCATGCCATCAAAACAATAATGACCATACCTCAGGCATCATTTTGCAATACAGCGAGAATGACATTAACATGCAAACAGGCAAACACACAAACACAAACGCATGCACACTTACCAACCAGCCAAAGCAAGAAATATAAGTGAAAGCGAGTCAGACTTGTTACCACTGGCATAATCAATTGAAAACCCAGAATGTATATAAATCAATTATTGTAGAGTGATGTTTAGTATTCACGAAATAAATGGCCTTTATCCACTTTGTTATTAATGTGTTTTTTCTTCCTAATTTGAAATATACTGTTTAATATTGAAAGGCTATGGACATAATAAATAAATATATTTTAATATATATATATATATATATATATATATATATATATATTATATCGGTTATGTTCCTAAAAACGCCAAAGATATGAATAAATAAAGCCAGCTGAATTTCAGGTCCGACCATTTTAAAGCTATTTGATTAAATTGATTTGTTGATAAATGCATTACTTAATAGACCGTGTAGCTTTACAAATACAAAATTATACTAAAATATCATCTATACATGATCATGTTAAAAAGTTCATTTTGAGGTAGAATTTCGGCCAGTATAATGCCAATGGAAGCATGTGGTAAAGAACTTGCTGCAATTCGAACAAGCTTTTGACAAAACATTCTATATGCCTACAGAAGTTCGTCATAGGACGCATACTACAAAGAAGCTCATATTAAAAGACAATAAATCCCGCAGATCATTATTCCATCCTCATTAAGCACTTGGTCAGTGGTATTCATGGTTGTGAGCGAGACTCAGATCCGGGACACGTCCTTTTTAAAGCAAATGTTGTTACCATTAAAATAGGGTTAAATGAACGTATACTTAATATAAATTTACTATCCGATAGAAATATTTCAGTAATTTAGAAACAAACAACGCTAACTTATATAAAGCGCATGTGAATAAGAGTTGAACGAAATTAAATTATAGAATTAGATAGATGCAAAAAGGTAAGAGAAGATAACCACGAGCTTAGGAGAATAAAAGTAACAATATTTCAAAATCAAGAATGACAGTGTCAATAATATTTATATAAATAGACTTAAAACTGATTCACAAGAAGTAGCGCAATATTCTCATCTATCAGCCAAGCGTAAACTGTCCGTCTTGATCTTTAAATGGAGCAAGTTTCTAATTCTGAATCCTACTGTCGACGTTTCCTATCTTTTGATTGTCCTACATTTCATGTGTAGCCAAGATTTTTGTCCACTGCTGTTATGTTTGTTATATCCTTTCTCGATTTGATTAAAATATATACTCAATTATTCAAGTTGTTCATTTACTAATGCATAACGATACGCACCTTCAACAATCGCGGTCAATTAAACGAACGTTGGTTGCGTGGGCAATGATAACAATTGCTTTAATCAAGTTTGCGATCTTGATATAAACACTTGATCCATTAAATACAAAAACTAAGAACTGTATAATGTAGAAAAGGCAATTCATCAAGAAGACCAGTTTCGTTCTTATTGGGAATACATCAAGTACTGGCCAGAATTTGACGTGGACTGGGCTGGAACCTGGCCACGTATGCTTCGGAATCTGGCGCTCTAACCACTGAGCCACCGTGCCGCACACTACACACAATTTTTAGTTATATACTAAATAATCGAAACCGGTCTACTGGATGAATTGCCTTTTCTACACTATAAAATTCTTAGTTTATACTGACAAATGTATGTACTTAATGGGTCAGGCGTTTATATCAAGTTCGCAAACTTGATTATAGTAATTGTTATCACCGCCCGTGCAGCCAATGTTCGCTTAATTAAATAAATGTTCAATTCAATACCACTTTTCCATGTAGTGTGGTGTCTGTTCTATAATGACAGATTGTGGATGGTTAGTTGGAACTTTGGGTCTAAATGGATGTCATATGAGCTCCACCTAAAAGAAAAATAGACTAACGGAATTAATTTAGTTTTTTCATAGCTGAAATGTGTGTGTCGTGTGCAACAGAGCGGTTCCGTAGTTAGAGAGATTAGATTCCAAAGCAGACGTGCCAAAATTCGCGCCCTGTCCACGGCAAATTTTGGCCAGTACATGATGAGTTCCCAATAACGACGAAACCGGTCTACTGGATGAATTGCCTTTTCTACACTATACAATTCTTAGTTTATACTGACATATGTAAGTAATTAATGGGTCAGGTGTTTATATCAAGACCGCAACCTTGATTATAATAATTGTTATCACCACCCGCACAACCAATGTTCGTTTAATTATATAAAAGGACGGTGTCGAATAAGTAAAACGCAATGCCTAGCACGAGAACCGTTTAATAATTTAGCTAACTATATTGTCTCGTATAAAGTATTTCTTTAATTAATATTTTTCTTTTATGTTATAGTTTCGCCATTTTTTATGTAAATTCCAGCATATTTTCCACATCATTTATCCAACGTTTCATCTATTGCTCAAATGCAAGATGTTCCAACAGTGAGAACCCATCAACCATGGCCAATAATCGGTTCACCTGGATATGCAAAGAATTCAAGATTTTGCCGACCTATGAGTGCTATCAGTTGTCTCGCACAAGACAAAGGCGACGAATTTCACAACAAGAAGTACAGCAATAAGCATTTCAACTCAACTTAAGTATTCTTAAATGTTATGTCTTGTAAACATGCTGGCGAGATTTGAATGATAACCTGCGCAATTGATGACCTTTATTTTAGTTAACAAACGTGTTTTCCAATATAATTAAACACTATATTATGTTGGTGAATCATAATAAATTAGTGCAGTTGGACCAGAAGGATAAACCAAAGGCAGCGTGAATGAAAAGTATAATCTCATGCACATTCGTTTCGTGCTTACTTGCGATTCATCAGTTGGAGCCAGTATTACGCCCTTTAACCACTATATATTTGGGTGAAGAATGTGGGATAATAGGACGGTTATCCCACATTCTTCACCCAAATATATAGTGGTAAAAGGGCGTATTACCGGATCATACTAATGAGTCGCCAGAAAACATGAAACGAATGTGCATGAGAAATACTTTCAGTTCACGCTGCCTTTGGTTTATCCTTCTGGTTACAACTGAACTAATTTGTTACTAGGTTCGCAACATCTAATACATACTTGCATATATATTAGTTCTTCGTAACAAACAGTATTTAACAATTAAACAATAACTGATTACGCGGGTTGTGGTATCAATTATTAAATTCAAGTTTGCAAGCTTGAAGTAACCACCAATCCCATTGTATTTAACCAGTCGTCGAAAAATATAACAAAACTACCGCCAGTCGCAACGCACTGACGCGCCTTTGGTTTATCCTTCTGGTTACAACTGAAATAATTTGTTACTAGGTTCGCAACACCTAATACATACTTGCATATATATTAGTTCTTCGCAACAAACAGTATTTAACTGTAATATATTGAATTGAATGATGTCGTGCTTACCGTGAAATGTGATAACTGATATCGATGAAGGCCAGAGTGTATGGTTTAACTGGAGTAACAGGTGTTCGGAAATTGTTGTAATTCTCAATTTGGGTGAACTATAGCATAAATTGATATCCATCAGGTTGGTACCATGTTCCGACTCGGAAACCATAGTGTTAGTACCATGTACCTCTTCGGTACAATAATATTGGTATCGGTTACTAACACAATAGCCATAGTGTTAGTATCCTTTACTGACTCGGTATATATATTATATAGTGTGAGTTAGCGTTGAAGTCGCATTGTCGTTGACTTTAGATGATGTTAGCTTCACTATTGCAGGTTTACACATTCGTCTAGGAGATTGTACCGTCCTATTATTCCACATTCTTTGACCAAATATATAGTGGTTTAAGGGCGTAATACCGGCTCCTACTGATGAGTCGCCAGTAAGCACGAAACGAATGTGCATGAGATTATACTTTCCGTTCATGCTGCCTTTGGTTTATCCTTCTGGTCACAACTGAACTAATTTGTTACTAGGTTCGCAACACCTAATACATACTTGCATATATGTTAGGTCTTCGCAACAAACAGTATTTAACTGTACTTACATAGTAATTAAAAATTCATTGATTGCGCGGGTAGTGGTAAAAATACTTTAAATTAATTTTGCAACATTCAAGTAAACAGCAATCTCATTGTATTTAACCAGTCGTTGAACAACTTAGCTAAACTACTGTCAGTCATATTTGCTGCATTGATTTAACCGCAGGTATATATATATATATATATATATATATATATATATATATATATATATATATATATATATATATATATATATATATATAAGGAAAAAAGTTTTTTACATATGAAATATTTATGGATGAGAGCTGTATAACTATTCTCGTCACTACGTTAAACTGGTGGTAGTTTTGTTAGGTCATGCGACTTTTTGGTATTCATTGTTTGTGCAAAAACTTCATTTGTGTAAATTGGTTTACACTTCTTAATTTAATATTTTATATTTGGGATAGTAAATCGGTGGGTAGCATTAATATTTTAGATATAACATCAGAAAGTATTGATCTTTGATGGAGAAAGAAAGTAAAATTCTAGATACACTTGTACCTGACACTTTAACTGTCAT
>JAQBSW010006520.1:0-47917 GCA_029291075.1 Eudiplozoon nipponicum | reverse complement strand
TCGAATTGGAGATGACGGTTCTGGAGGTAAATCATAGAGAAGTTAAGCATAAATCCAATTAGAAATTGCCACGCTCTTGGAAAGAATTGATAGCTAATAATGTTGTATGTCTAGAAGCTGGTAATTGTAGAGCGGCGGTTTAATGAGCCGGTCAATCTATGATGAAAAGATGTATGAAAAAAGTGAACTATAACGGGATTAAGAAAAACAAAAAAGAACCTACGGATAAGTTGCTGACTGATGTTAAGGCCTTGATAAATAAAATGTCAGAGGAATTGGAGAAGGCACATGGTGACTCTCATCTAGGATTTCGGTTTCAGGAAATGTGCATAATAAAAGAACTACTAGGGATGATTGTAAATGTAGACAATTTGCCTACTTTTAAGATATCCAAATTTCTCTATTATAAAATTAAGAAATACTCACTTTTTTAGACCATGTATTATTGAGCACCTAAACCTTTAAAGATATAATCCATGAATATAAGTTAACTGAAGTGCCAGATTAGCTAGCTTAGGTGTTATATCTATGTACACGATAGGTACTGTGCCAGCTATGTTGGGAAGCTTTAAATGGTTTATAACTACATGCCAAGAGTTATGAGATGGAAGCTGATGGAAATATTAGAAATATGCAGAAAGGAACGTTATAAACAAGTAGAAAGCGTACGAATGGAGCGACCATTTTCTGTCCAGGTTTCTAACATACATTATACCGAGAAAATATTCCTAGACGGAACACACCGGCACGCACAAGCCAGTCAGCCCCGGAATGAATTGCCCGGAATTGAATCTTGCCTGGTCTAAAAGGGACGCAGCCGTCATCTCGTTTCATTTGAAGCACCGAGTTTGGTCTGACTGCGGTAACTTTTATTGTTAAATGTGTAGTGACGGATTGAGAGCTAGCGTGCCAGACGCGCAAGGAATGTTTCGGCTGCTGAAGCAAAACTTTGGTCAAAGTCAAATCAAATATTCAGCTCTTACACCTATTAGTCTTGCATAAAGTATTCTTGGCCGGAATGTAGTCTGAACAAGTCGAAATGCATCTAACCACAATCTAATATATTGCAGGATTGTTGTCACTTTAATATCCGTTACACGCTTTAAATCCGCATTTATTCGGTCTGCAATGAATCAAACATGAATAATTATGATTTTTCAACCTACGGGCTCATTCTAAATAAATACATGAATATTGTAGTTTTGGGCATAAATTAAACGGGCCTTTATCGCACACCGAAAAGGATAAATCATATTATGTAAAAAATAAAGATGGAGTTCAAGGAGCAAAATCCGTTAGAGCATAATAACGTTAAACAAATACGGCAGAATCTTGAAGCAGCCAAAATTCTGGTGAATCATGGAGCCCGTAAAATGTCCTGGTTTAAGCACTGCTAAAAAATGATAATCGAATAAGGTAAAATGCATGCAAATAATGATTAAGAAGCAAATTAAATAAAGCATGTGATGCCACATGGTTACAACAATTGTATTTGATTTAAATACTGTTTGTTGCGAAGAACTAATATATATGCAAGTATGTATTAGGTATCAGTTACTAACACAATGGCCATAGTGTTAGTATCCTTTACAGACTCGGTATATATATTATATAGTGTGAGTTAGCATTGAAGTCGTATTGTCGTTGAATTCAGATTATGTTAGCTTCACTATTACAGGTTTACACATTCGTCTAGGAGATTGTACCGTCCCATTATTCCACATTCTTCTACCAAATATATAGTGGTTAAAGAGCGTAATACCGGCTCCTACTGATGAGTTGCCAGCAAGCACGAAACGAATGTGCATGAGATTATACTTTCCGTTCATGCTGCCTTTGGTTTATCCTTCTGGTCACAACTGAACTAATTTGTTACTAGGTTCGCAAAACCTAATTGTATTTGATGTTTCAAATTATCGTGGTCAAAATTGTTATGGTCACAGGAATAAGGAAATTTTAGTATTATTCCAGTACTTAATCCTAGGGCTCGTGAATAAATCTTGTTCGTGTGAGTCAATCAGATTCATTCGACAAACTGAAAATTTATGGCATGGAATTGAGTATCTTACCTTGAACAAAATTAAAGGACGATTTTCCGATTTTATCACTGGTTTTTTGAACTATGTTCATCGGAAAAAATATTTTAAAATCCGTATTGTACAGACTACCTAAGTACGCCATGATGTCTATGTTGGCTTCATTCGTGCTCTCAAAGACCTTTGGAAATCTGATCCCTTTGTATCATGAAAAAGTAACACGTTGTTATATTATAAAATACTAAATAAATCATGAAAAAGTTGTTTATGCTGTGGCATAATCTAATACAAAAATAACTACAGACGCACTTTTACATAAGTAAAAATCACCACTGAGCTTAGCTCATTATCAAATTTTTTCAGTCAGTTGATGGCAGATACTATCACAGTGAACAGCTTCAGAAATTCAAAATACTTATCGTTTTTTATTTGGAATAGACGAAATTCGTTAGCCTTTTAGTAATATTTTTGGAAACTTAATGTTCGGCTACTGCAGATTGTTGTCCCGTCTTGCATGTGCGTTTACAAAGTGTTCTTGAATTCGCTTCTTTCTCGATTAACTCTTTGAATAGTTATTGCTGGTAAAATTAGGGTTCAATTAAGTTTAGAAATTACCTGATCTGCGTTTTGACTAACGCAGCTTTCGTTGTTCCAGTAATTATCTTTTTTCATAATATTTCGATCTACATTACCGTAGATCTTCATCAGATGCATTTCACGAAACAAATGAAGCAAGTTTAGAAATAATATAATATATCCAGAGTGTGGAGGCAGGACTGCTCTAGTGCTTTGTTCTATCAACATATCTCTCGAATTACAAATTTTATTCAATGAAAATGTTAGCCAGAATACGGAGTTTGCATGATTGCGGATGAGTTGTGTACAACAGTAGCTGCAAACAGATAACGAATGGAGGCTGCTTAAGTGAGCAGGAAATAGTTTATGAAACTTAGGTGTAATATATATTATATATTATATATATATATATATATATATATATATATATATATATATATATATATATGTTATATATATATATATATATATATATATATATATATATATAACAAATAATAAGTCTGGATAAAAGTGAAGATAGGCTGTTAACTACGAAAGAAACAATTGCACTTTGTGTTTCTCTGATAAATGGTGGTATTTCTGAGGTTTTATTCGAGTTTTAAAAGATGTATTATTTTGTTTCTCAGTGCTGTCCTTTTCGTTTCGGATTTGACCGCATTTTTCTTGTGCGGGACAATTGTTAGCACTCATAGGTCGGCAAAATCTTTTCAGATGATGTAATTTTTGGCCTCAGTTGATGGGTTCTCACTTGTCCCTTCTCCTTTAAGCCTTCAATTAGCTGATTGTCTGAAAGAGCATTAGGATCAAGATCCGCCATTGATCTTTCACCAATATTTCGAGACGTTATTTCCAGTCTCATCTTCAGGGTTGACACAATACGCACAGGAGTAAAACACAACTTTGCCACAAGTTGTGTTTTACTCCTGTGCGTATTGTGTCAACCCTGAAGATGAGACTGGAAATAACGTCTCGAAATATAGGTGAAAGATCAATGGCGGATCTTTATTCGAGTTTACCTGTGTTTCACAAGGTGAATACTTTGTTCAGTATTTCATATACAGTTGTCATTTTTTGTATATTAGCCGAACGTTAACATTTGAGAACCTACTCCCTTGGTCCGAATAATATGTGAGATTAAACGAACATTGGTTGCGCGGGTGGTGATAACAATTATTATAATCAAGGTTGCGGTCTTGATATAAACACCTGACCCATTAATTACCTACATATGTCAGTATAAACTAAGAATTGTATAGTGTAGAAAAGGCAATTCATCCAGTAGACCGGTTTCGTCTTATTGGGAACTCATCAAGTACTGGCCAGAATTTGCCGCGGACAGGATACGAACCTGGGCACGTCTGCTTCGGAATCTGGTGCTCTAACCAATGTTCGTTAAATTATATAAATGTTCATTTCAATACCACTTCCCCATGTAATGTGGTGTCTGTTCAGTAATGACAGATTGGGCATGGTTAGTTGGAACTTTGGGTCTAAAAGGATGCCATATGAGCTCCACCTAAAGGAAAAATTGACTAACCAAGTTACATTAGTTAGTATATAACTGAAAATTGTGTGCAGTGCAGTGTGCGGCAGGATGACTCAATGGTTAGAGCACCAGATTCCGAAGCAGACGTGCCCAGGTTCGAGTCCTGTCCGCGTCAAATTCTGGCCAGTACATGATGAGTTCCCAATAAGGCCGAAACCGGTCTATTGGATGAATTGCCCTTTCTACACTATACAATTCCTACTTTATACTGACATATGTAAGTAAATAATGGGTCAGGTGTTTATATCAAGACCGCAACCTTGATTCTAATAATAATATGTGAGATGGCAGGCGCAATATTGGTGAACATAATTTAAAGTAAGCAGGAGCGTTTATACGGGTCGATCCAAGAGTAATTTAACATACTGGCGTTATGAAGTTTATTTAACGTAGCGGCTTTTGATGCCTTTAATTTTACCACATTCATCGATTAATGAGGTATTTCGGCAATGAGGCAGTTTGGACAAATTCATTCTAGGCAACATCGAAACTGGTCGGTAGCCCGTCAATATTGTAACATAACCAAAAGAAGTAGCAACGTGATTCTGTGCGAATTAAATTACGTTACCATAGACTACCTCGGAAAACGTATTCGAATAAAAATATTAAAGAAATTATGGAATCATAAGTTATACCAATAAAATGTTGTTTGTTATTAAAATTAAAAAAAGCAATTAATAGAATCACTTTGAACGGAGCTTTATGCTTAATTACTTTACTGAGAAACGGATAGAGAAAACTTAGTTTTACGACTAATTCGACAGACATAGACGAAAACAGCAACAGAGAAGGAGACCATTAATTGAAAATCGCGTTTAAATGGCACGGTGCTTTGCGTGTCAAACGGTAGAAAAAAGGGGCAGTGCCAATTTGAAAATTTAACTCGGGAAAACTACTGCCAGGCGCATGTATTTACGTGTTTCGACATTCGATGGTCAGCATCAGAGTATAGCGCAAAACTGACCATCGAGAATCAAACTGCAATGCTTGTATAAGGTATGGAGGAGTAGAATTACGGCGATTATCTATTGTGTTGTTGCATAAATTTATTTGACTAGTCATAAGCTACACAATTTCTATTCGGTAACGAACAGAACTGTTTGTAGTAATCAATGTTTTTTCGATTTAAAAATGTAACGAAAGCTAAAATATGCTGTCCATAATTACATAGAAATTGTGCAGGTGACATTTCTATCAAGTACAATGAATGCGAGATTACTAGATTGGGGGCCAAGTTTCTGATTTGCCATAGTTTATATATATATATATAGTGGAGTATATATATATATATATATATATATATATTTCTAATTAGGAAGAAAACATTAATAAAAATTAGGTAATGGCCATTTATTTCTGAGAATACTAAACTTCAATTTTACAATCTTCAACTTGTATACATTCTGTGTGGATGGCAACAAATCTGACTCGGTTTTACTTCTATTTCTTGTTTGGGCTGATTAGTAAGTGTGTGCCTGTTTGCATGTAAAGGTCTTTCTCGCTGTATTGCAAAGTGATGTCTGAGATCTGGTCTTTGTTTTGATTTCTTGAGAGTTAACCAACTATACGTATTGTTGGCTGCTACGTGTAGAATGTTATTTTTCCGAGTGTAGTCTTTCGTTTCCCCTTGTTCCGTACTTTTGGTTTCTCCACTTGGTAGAAGCGCAGGTGCGTATTGCATTGTTGAATGCTCATATTGTTTCTAAAATTCTGTCTCCGAATGTGCGGTTGCTTTTCCCCTTCAATTTGTTGCCATTCCAATTGAATGTTTGTTGAGTCTAGTCGAGGGCGTGTTCGGTCTTGCCTGGATACTGGTTAATTGTTGTTGAATATTGTTATTCGTGGCCAGTCGATTAGAATATCATGTTGATGAAACTTTTCAATATTTAGGCCAGGTGATTGTTGTTTTGTATAAAGGCCTTCATAAATAAATAATAATTTTTCTGATTTTTCTTTATTTAGAATTGAGAAATTGGTCAAATTGACTGTGTGCCCCATTTCCAATATATGATCGGAAATAGCTGATTTTTCTGACGGTTCCAAGCCTTTTTAATAAATTTCTGCGGTAAATGTTGCTGGATTCTGTTTATCAGCTGTTTCTTCGTACATCCAATATATGTGCTACCGCACATACATGAGAATTCGTAGACTATGTATGATTTGGAGAGAATTGGCAATTGATCTTTGGTAACCAACCACATAATTCTCTGTGTGCCAAATGTGAGGTTAACTTTAACACTGGGAAAATTCTCCTAAGTTATACTATTTAGCCGCCCTGCAATTATTGAGGTCGGTACGTCGCCTCCAAATAGTTAATTTAAAGAAACCTGCTTGACGGTATCCTCTCTAGTGCGAATCTTCCGTGGTCTGATGTTGACATCAATGAACCGCTCTGGGTAGTTGTTCATTAGAAAAAATTTCCTCAGGTGGCCAAGTTCTTCCTCGATTTTGTGTTCAGAGCAGAATTTCCTGATTCTGCTTGCTAGGTTGTTTACTAAGTTTCTTTTGTGGGATTTTGGCACACTGCTGTTGTAGTGCATGTATTGCTCGATGAAAGTGGATTTTCTATATATGGCCAGTGTCAAATCCCCATTTTCTTCTCGAGTGAGTTTGATGTCAAGGAAGGGAAAACTATTGTTTTTCTCTACCTCGAGAGTGAATTTGATGTCTGAATCATTATCATCATCACCATGCCCAGTCATACAAAAGTCAAAAGTGACTAATGTATCACTGCCCTATTACCATAATAAGTGAAAAAATATATAAATAACAACAGAAATAATATTTTAGACAAATTATTAGTGAGATTTACGATAGAGAGTGAGAGAGAGACAAAAAGAGAAAAAATACCTAGTTACTATGAGTAAATTTATCAGGATAACTCACAGAAATGAGGCAAACTAGACCTCTCCACACCAACATTATGGCCAAGTTAGCATTCGGGCATTGGCTCCATTAGGTTTGGGTCTGCTGCTTCTGAGATGAACAACAATATATAATCTACATACCTTTTGTAGAGTGCGCGCTGGTCAATTATACAATTTAAGCTCGTTTTTTCAAGTTGACACATGTATACTTTGCCAGGAGAAGTGCAGTGCAGTTTCTCATAGCTACAACACTTATATGACGGTAGTATATCCCTTCAAATGTAAATTGCACTTTTTTGTACATGCTAATATGAGATCCTTGATGTCATTGGCGTCTATAGGAAAATCGTAGATCCCATTTTAATCAGGTCACACAAGATCGCCGTTGTCTTATCCAGTGGAATGTTTGTAAATAAGGATGAGACGTCAAGCGAGACCATTTTATTCTGTAGAATGTTCTTCCCCTTCAGTTCATTTGCTAGCTCGAAGGAGTCCTTGATAGTGTTTGCGTTTATGATGTTTCGTATTGGTTGAAGTATTTTGCAGAGAAACTTAGCTGGTTTATGTTGTGAGGCATTGATCATTGACATAATGGGCCGCATCGAAGGAGCTCCTGAGGCTGTCAAGGCTTTATGGGTTTTTGGTTTGCCGTACAATCTTGCGGTGTTTGTTCCAACGGGTTTTGCCTTTTGGATGTCTTCTATGAGTTTTGATCTAATATCGGAATCAGCCATCGATGATAAGACGTGTTTTTCCATCTTTTTCAGAATTGCATTTATTCTTGATTCGATATTTGTTGAATCATCTTTCTGTTTGATGTCTTGTTTGAATTTAGATTGATCATTTATAATCTCGTTCATGGACCTTCTATAAGCGTCGGCTTCAAGTATAACAACTCCTGATCCTTTGTCGGGTGTGGCAAGTCGTATGGATTTGTCTGATTGTAGTTTTCGGAGTTCGTCTATGTGCTTTTTTGTGATGATTTGGCTGCCTTTGAATTCCTTCTTGTATTTTTCTAGTGTGCTAACTATCTCAGCTTTCAGTCCTTGTCCATTGAATGCCTGTGGGGCGGTGTCTTTCGTTAAGTCATTGTAGAAATTTTCCGTTCCAGCCTGGATGTCAATAATGTCGCGTTCACTTAGGTTTCTCTTGATTATGCAGAATTTTGCTCCTAAGGAGAGTAATTCTTTCTGGTGTTTTGACAGGATCACTTTTGAATAATTGTGAATAAATGCGTCTGGCTTTGTAAGAAATTTCGATTGTGTAGGAAATTTGTCCAGGTCCCTTGTGAGGTCCTTAGTTTCTTTGTCAGCTGTTATTTTCATCAACGTTTCTATCTTCGTTGTAAAAGCAGTGCATTCAGTCTTGCAAGGTGGCAACCCAGTGATTGAATGTTTCTCTCAGCATCATGCAGTTTTAAATGGTTTTCCTCGATGGAATTAAATAAACGGCTTATAAGTTTATTCGTCTGTTTCTGGTTATTTATCCTGCTCTGCTTGAGGAATCATTTTAGTACAACATCTGATTGAAAAAACGATTTGAAGAACTTAATTCTTTCCAGAAGTTCGGCACACACGCAATTGGCTTGTCTAGAAAAGGCTGACCCCGCTCTTTAATAATCTTTATTATGTCCATTGCCTTCGAATATTACACAGTATATTTCTAATTAGGAAGAAAAAAGTATTCAATTTGTTATTAATGTGTTTTTTCTTCCTAATGAGAAATATACTGTGCAATATTCGAAGGCATTGGACATAATAAAGTGTATATATATATATATATATATATATATATATATATATATATATGAATGACTGGTTAGATTCAATGGACTGGTGTATATAATTTTATAAACGATAGTTTGATAATTACTTTATATAAGTGTGGCAAAGGTGGCGAAATTTCTACGTTCTTGACCGCATAGAGTTTGTGCGGTCGATTTTTCATTTAAGTAAAATATACGCAAGGCTATTTGGCATTAGAGCCACATTTGTGATTCTCCACAGCTTATATATATTTTTGGCGATGAGATATTTATTAGTTAGTAAACCATCATTATTTTGATTATAACAATGGTAGGTTAAAACGCATTAACACGTGGGATTGTGTGTAGTTTTGCTGTTAATTGGAATTGGTGTTCATCTGAGGTGCGCAAACTAGATTTATATAATTAGATGAAATATTATGTTATGTAGAGTAACAAAGCTGATGTTATGATACGAGTATCGTATCTTTTGACTGATGTTTTCACGGTCAAATTTAACAAAGATATGTTACATAATTTGTTTCATTTATACGGTAGGGTAGAAAATCAATAATTAAATTATATATTTTGCTGCCATGAAATGACCAATCAAATTTCGTGGATGTTTTGCCAGTTCGTTTTTAGACTTACTCTATATAACGATGTTCGATTTTTGGAAAAACACATCAAATTAAATTTGTTTAGTATAAAGGTACTAAAATTCAAACGATTAATGCTGCTTTAAAGAGTTGAATTTGACATATGCTTTTGATAAGAAAACATTGTTCCTTATGTGACACTTTATTTTGCTTATGATAATTTTTAGTGTACAGTCCACCACATAGAATTGTGAATGAATAACAAATACTAAACATGGGAGGTTGCGTATGACCATCGGATCTCAGACCAATCGAACTCAGTTTTAAGATTGATACTTAACTTTAAATGTGGCAATTTGTTTAAGGAAGTTTGGTTAATTTATTTTGCAACTATTAGTGCCGCAAGAATAATGTAATGCTGTTGCCTTGTCAGCATGACTTCAAGAGTTCCTATCTTTCTTAAGCGAATGAAAAAAGTGCGTAACTGCATTTTTCGAAATTGCCTGATCTTATTTTGACTGATAGAGGCTGAATTCCAGTTATTTTCTTTTTAAAATATTTTGGCGATCATTGGCGGCATTCTTTTTCAGTTCACCCATCACCACAATTTTTAAAAAACAAAATAATGAAGATCTTATATCGCCTACAACACACGTTGAAATTAGGATTTTAACTAAATTATACAAAGTACTCTGAAAAAAATTTATTGGTTAATTTGATAGCCTTTTGCATTAATTTTGTATCAGTTTTATGCGTGTTTTTGCTATATTTTGTTCATGAAAATTGATATTTGGTCATCAATCTTGATGTTTCGCAACATGCTATGCATAAACTGACCGACATTATCCCTAATACTTGTTGCCTTTTTGTGTTCGGCAATCAGTTATTGCGCGGGTAGAGATTCCGAGACTTATATTTCACTTCGTAGATGGGAAAGTGTGGCTAGTAATAGTTTTACCCAAATTTTTGATCATAGGAGATGGTACCGTCTAATTGCCTCACATTACACACCTAAATATATAATAGTTACAAGGGTTAATACCGGCACCTACTGATGAGTCGCCAGTAAACACGAAAGGAATGTGCACATGAAATTATACCTTTCTTTCATGCTGATTTTGGTTTATCCGTAGGGCCAAATTTGAACTCATTTGTTACTAGCTGCACAACAACTGCATCTGTAGCTTGTTTGGCAGAACCAAGCATATATTTCATGTCAGTGCGCCTAACTATCATCTTTTATATATTCTCCGTACACTAATTATACAGTGAATGAAACTTTTTGTCAATTAGGAGCATTTGGGGATCGGAATTCGTGGGATTTTATCAGATTTTTATGTTCATTTTACATAAAAAATTGTTAATTTGATTGGGCTATTAACCAGCAACACTTTGTGATAAATATTCATTCAACTGACTATAAAAATAAAATTTATTGGTTTACTTATAACAAATGCGTGTTCACTATGGTCGACTTGTAAAACAACGGCGTTGAAATGAGGGACATCTATCATAACAATTAATTAAATCATGGTTGCGAGATTGATATAAACATCAATTCCATTGTACGTACATTTGTCAGCATAAAATAACGGTTTATAATGTAGCAAAGGCTGGTTTCGTTCTTTACGGGATCTCTTCAAGTACTGTACAGAATTTCCGCGGACAGTGCTCGAACCTGGGCGCGTCAGCTACGGAGCCTGTGACTTCAACCACTTAGTCAGTCTGCTGCATGCAACACATCAATTTTCAGTTTTGTACTAGCTAATGTTTCTGGGTTAGCCTTTCATTCAGATGGAGCCGACGTGGCATCTATTTGGACCCAAATTTCCAACTAACCTCCCCAAAATCTGTCTTTATAGTGCAGGCCTCACGCTACCTGTGGAACTAGTATTGAATTGAATTTAGATATTATTAAACGAACAATAATTGCACGGGCGTGATAGCAATTATTTAACGTATATTGTAACAGTTTTGTGACTGATCGAGCCTACGAAATTAATTTAAACAGATTTCGTTAGGTCCAAACGATTGATGAAACGGTGGACTAATAGACCATAATGTCGCCCTGTTCAACAATTTAAAATTAGATTTAATGGCTAACAAGCGTCTTACTATACGACCATCCACTATATGTGGATATTGACCTGGCAATCACAAATAATGTATTTTTAAACCTTGGCTCAGTAGCACGGCTGAATCTTCATAATTTCCACTATCGAGTTTTGCGTCAAGCAAAACCTGACTCAATTACAAATTATAGGAAGTTTTATTATTGGCAATGCAGTTCACTATTGAAATCAAGTCTCGTAGCTTGATTTAAATAATTTTTATCATTACAGGCGCAGTCATTTAACGTTAAATGAAGTTAGCTACTTCATGGAGCGAAAATTAAACCTGGAAAAGAGGAAACTCAAAGCGGTCAGTTCAAATATTTCACAATTTAATACGGCCAATGAACTGGTCATTAGATGTTCATCGGATAATCAAATTTAGTTTAATTCATTTTTGTATACCGTACGGCGTAGCCTGTATTAAATCAATTAAGACTGACATAAAAATTGTCGTTTCGAATCCATAGTGGGTTAAAAATTATTTAAAACTTGGAAGTATCACCATGATGAACACCTGCTATGCCAAAAGTGCCTTATACTCTGGCATTGATCGACATCAATTATCACATATTCGCGTTACCATCAATTGAAACAGTGAAATATATATTTTTCAGATATCCTTGCTCGCGAAGAATTAACAAATAGGTAGCAATTTATTAGGTATTGCGAGCCTATTGAAACATTATATAAAATAGGTCCAGAAGGAGATACTAAACTCGGCGTAAACAAAATGCCTAATCTGATGTTCACACGTGCTCCATCGTAATGGCGACTCATTATTAATAACCCATGTTGCGAACTATACCCACCAAATATTTTGTCAAGCAATGTGGACAAATGAACGATACAATCCTCTATATGAATATGTATTCAATCAGTAATAGAGTTAACTACATAAAGTCTACGACAATGCGACTTCAAAGCCAACTCAACATATTTAATATATAACGAGTATGTAAAAAGTACCAATAATATGGTTGCCTAGTCGGTATATAGTGCCGACACAAGGGATTTCGAGATGGGCTAAAATTCATCAAAATTAAGAATTACAACCATATTTCATCACATGATACTCTGGAAAATCCATACACTCTGACCTCGTTCGACATCAATTACTAAATAATTGTGGTTTTCGTGACATCAATAATTGAAGCAAATACTAGTTAGATGTGTGCGGTTATGTACTAATTATTGCGAAACTATTTGAAATTCCTTGGTGCGTAATTACTTCGTGGTTTGCCACTGTCCTACTCTCACCGGATAAAATGAAACGAACAATTATTATAATCATTAATCTCCGGATATCTTGGCAACTGCTGATGTGTTTCTAAACTGCGTCGAAAGTATGATTAATTTGACTTGGTTGATTTGAGTCTGATCGGTTGTGAGGAATGAGCCCTATTACTGAAACCTGCAATTTTGTAGTTGCGCTTGTATCTGCATCATCTTAGCAGACTGGATGAGGCCGACATTCAAAAGTTAACAGAAAGACAACTCGTTTTTACGTAGTAAATAGTATTCTATTGCCTTTTAACGTCAAAATTTACTGTAAGCACTTTAGATCTATGATGAATTTCAACTTTTTGTGTAGTAAAAATATTTTCACAACGCCTTGGATTTTTTAATGCTTACGGCAATAAGAATAAATTTAGCGTTTTTAAAAAGATTTAAAAAATTATAAATCCAATGAAATTCTGTTCATATTTGCTGAAGTTTCTCAGTATGGCATAATGTATTTCTGGCGTATACTTACGAGCAACTCTAAGTGATTTCGTAAGGTGAAACCATATTATGAATCAAAATTTTCTCATATAAATTAATGAAAAATAGCTTAACTAGTTCCTCTATGTTAAACCCGCGTTTCTGCAAAGGCGAGCTACAAGAAACCCTAAAAGGTAGTGTTTTCTTTAAACATCCGAAATAATGATAATTGAAATGTCAACTTAAAACGTGTTGTGGCTACTTTTTTAAATTAGGTGTTTTTTTCGAAATTAAAATAAGCAGACTGCTAACAACTGATAATTATCAATTCAATGTTTATTTATTTTCACATTACTGCTGGTAGGGTTCAGCATAATTAAAGTTACATCAATTCAAGTTAAACAAATATGAAAAGTTATTATTTTCTTATAAACTCGATAATACGTATTAGGTATGTCTATGCGTGCCAGTTATATTTGATTTAAATGTTGGTTAGAAAAGATTTATCGTATTTTTCGATACACATGTCCATCTATTCATCTGAGTGAATATGATCAAAACATAGAACGGACTATTTATTTTATGTCATCCAGCAGCGAATGTAAAACTGTAGCTGATTATATGCTATAGCGAACATAGACTGGCTAATTAAGTTGGCCTCGTCTAAATACCCTTATATGAAGTAGTTAATTTTTTCTGGCTACTAAGACTGCATTCAGACGTTAGATACTGTTTTTTTGCGAAAAGCTAATATATATGCAATTGTGTATTATGTGTTGCGCACCTAGTAATAAATTAGTTCATATAGGAACAGAAGGTTAAACCAAAGTCAGCATGAGCGGAAGGTATAATCTTCTGTGCAAACAAATTTCGTGCTTACTGGCGGTTTATCATTAGGAGCTGGTATTACGCTCTATATTAATTATATATTTGGATGAGGAATGTGGGACAATTGGATGGTACAATCTCCTATATGATTGTTTAAACCTGCAGTAGTGGAGCTAACTTTATATAAAGTTTTCGACAATGCGACTTCAAAGTCAACTCACAATATTTAATATATACAGAGCCTGTAAATCGTACCAACACTATGACTGTTGAGTCAGTACCTAACACCAATACCATGGTTACGGATTATGTACCTGGTACCAACACTGTGGTCTCCCAGGCTGTATATTTTACCTGCAAAATGGATTTCAAGCCGCTGGATTCAACCGCTATGAATTTGACCAACTAATCAATCATATAATAGTTTAATATGGTAGGTATTTTTCTTAGAATTGTTTTAGCTACTTCTCCATTCATTTCATTATTCACTGCTCTTTTGGAAGAAGTAGATCACCTGCAAATTTGCCGCTTAATGAACAGAAATTGAAAATCTTCGGTGAATACTAATCAAAATAGAAAATACAACTATTTATCAAGTAAAATTGATATTTACTGATGCGCACATACAATCGTCCAAACGTACTCCTACTCCTAATTTTTATACAATTTGTTAATCGATGGAACAACCATTTATTTGGTGGATCACAATATCAATTATTGAAATTTAGTTGCGCACGTGAGATAAACGCCAATTCAAAATTAATTAAATTGGTGCATAAAATAGAATAATTAGCGTCATTCGCATGTACCGATGGTAGTTTTGACAATGTGCGACTGGTTAAATAAAATGCGATTGGTGGTTACCTCAATTCCACAACTTGATTCAATGAAATTTTGTCACACCGCCGCAATCAGTGATTACCGTATTTTCCGAACCATTAGGTGTAGCCCCTATTAGCCAGAATTTTTCCTAACAAAGGCGTATTTCAAGCACACAAACACTAATATTTTTATTTCATATTTTAATGGTAGGTACATAAATTTTATTGCCAAATCAAATTAATCATATTCCTAATAAGCAAACAGAAAACACAAAAATTTCCAAACCACTTTATTCCCAAACTGTTTCAGCAGTTAGGTAGGCAATATATATAGGCACATATATATATATATATATATATATATATATATATAAACGTATATATATGTATATATATACATATATATATATATATATAAAATGTATATATATATTTATAGGTATACTATTTAAAAGAAATGAAATCGTTAACTGTGACCGGTTGATAAGACAGACAAAATGCAATGGGGGGGGGGCTTTTACTTCAACACAAATGAAGTTTTATAATGAAATAGCTTAAAGAAGAACGGAATAGCACAAGGTTGTTTTTCAGTTATTTACAATATTTCATTTTGTGTGTCTCTTCAGAGTTTTCCAACCATAAGGTGCAAAAGAATATATGGCACATTGCCGATTTTTAAGGCAGATTAAGTTTTTTATGTGCGCCTTATTGTCCGGAAGATGCGGTAATTAACTGTATAACATATAGAGATGTGGCAATAGCTGAAAAAAATGCTGTGCTCATTACTGCACAGCAATTTTGTAGCCGATATTCCAGTGAGCACAATATTTACGAGACTTCTATGAGTGTAAGTTGTATTTCTACTTTTCGCTAACTACTATATCCATTTATGATTATCCCTGCTAATCAGTTTGCCGTCGTGTTCAGATGAGGAAAGTGCTCACAAATAAAAAATAACCGTAAATCACGGTCTATCCATAAAAGCTTTATTATTCAATCTACGCCAAAATAATGCATAATTATCTTGGCAATTAACTATTCTTTACGTTAGCGAATAACTTTTTAACTTAATCAATTTCATACAATGATATTCGAACGGTAAATCCCTTTAAATTAAGTCGATTCTTCACTTAATCATTAATAAATAAAATTGCGCACCTTTTAAACATGTCATCTTATCTCATTGTTTACAATCAAACTCAATTACTAATTCATAATATTTTACTTTTGTGGTTGCAAACCTATAGTTTCATCATCCAATTTTTTTACTTCATCGATGCCTTAAAAAAGTAATGCTTATTAAATATAATAAATTGATTCACAAAAGACATAAAAGCACCCATTTATTAAGCAGTCTTTGATTGTGCAGGTGGTACTAACGATTCTTTAAATCAGGTTTGCGAGCTCGATATGAACAAAAATTCAATTGTATCTAAATTGTCGCACGACATGGCATAAAATAAATCTTTCACTCAATCAGCCAGTAAATTACTCGCTCACTCACTGAGTATAGTGTCCGTTTGTAAATATATTTTTAAAATTTTCTACAATATCCTCATAGGCTTACTGTATTACCAGCTTACTTATCTTCATTAACACTCGCTCACTTATTTACATTTTCAAAATCTTACTTACTCAAGTTCCTATTGATGTGATCGTTAACTAAAATTCCAATTTACGTAATCGCACTAATAGAAGAAAATTTATATTTTTAACAACTTTACTCAGGTGCATTCTATCTTCATGAAATCAATCACACGTTCTGGTAATTTATCAATCCATCTCACTTGATATCTTATTTTTGTTCCGTTAAATAAGGCATAGCATATCCCCATCCACATTTTCTCTCGATTTTTTTCGATATCCATCTTCGGCTCTCTTATCAATTACCCGCTCGTAACGCCATATAAAGAAAAATAGTGTAGCAGGTGATAAATTTCGTTTAAACGGATTCGTTCCTGCACAAGACTGATATAATTACAGATTAACTATATTATAAAATTCATCACGTGGTCGTCTACTAAAATACACCGCCAGTCGCAACGCACTGACCCGTTTCGACTTTGCATGATCATCATCACAGTACGACGGCAAACTTACTAGCGAGGATCACACCACATTGCATATATAAACAAAATTAAACAGTTTGCCGTCGTACTCCGATGATGATCATGGAAGGTCGAAACGCGTCAGTGCGTTACGACTGGCGGTAGTTTTGCTACGTTGTTCGACGACTGGTTAAATACAATGGGAATGGCGTTTAATTCAAGCTCGCAATCTTGATTTAAAGAATTGTTACCACCACCCGCGCAATCAAGTATTGTTAAATTGTATTGCTTACATGTGTATATGTGGCGAAAGCTGCAAACAGTTAATGTTCGTGACTGCATAGAAATTGTGCAGCCGACATTTTCAGTCACGTACGATGTTTGCAAGACTTCAAGAGGTGAGAGCCGCATATCTAAGTTTGCTTTCTATATATACGCAATGCGGTTTGATCCTCGCTAGTCTGTTTGCCGTCGTACTCTAATGATGATCGCGGAAGTTCGAAAAGCGTCAGTGAGTTGCGACTGGCGGTAGTTTTGTTATTAACTCAATAATTTTCTAGTTTGTTTAGCCTTGTAACTATGCACACAATGATTTATTTGTTTTAATAGTAATCTTGCTACTTTATCTGTGCCTTCATCCTCTATGTTAAATGCATACTCACACAAACAATTTTTTAAATATCTCTCTGTCTAATACAAATTAGTGCAAATATACTCATAAGCGCAAAAATTTGCTTGATCATTTGCGCGCTATGTCACTCATAAATTACCTTTGACAAACACATCAAAAACTTCACCGGACAAATCATCTACCTGTCTACTTATTTTAACTCACCTGCATCTGCCTTGCCTAAACAGAGATTTAATAAAAGTTTGAATAGGTAACTCCTCACCTACTCTCTCGTTCATTTACTTAAAACTTTATAAGCTCATTTACTCTATTTAATCTTGATACGTTATAAAACTGACCTGCTTCTTTATTTACTCACTAGCATAGAATAATAATTATTACTCATATGTGTAATTCATCTTTCACCTACTAAATCATTCACGAACAAATGAATTATCTCTCTTTTAGTTCATTCACTTGCTTATAAAGCCTTTGTGCCACTCACTGATTGGTGATTATTTCACATTCTCCCATCTACTCACATTACAATTTTGGTTTTCTGTTTCGAATACTTTTGCACCGGCAAACTTAGGCTACCATCATTTTTAAGGCTTTATGTGCAAACATTATTTTGCAAGATCTTTTCCGTTTTTATTGTTGTAATAAGATAGAATTCATTCGATTTAGGGCCAATCTCTGAAGATTTTTGTGTTTCCGACTTTTTATCAATTTTGTGTAATCGATCCACTGAACTAAACACTGCGTGTTGTAATTTCACAGTTAATTGGCTGACTTGTCATCGTGTTTGGCTCAATCTTTGGTGTTACACGTGGTGTCATTTATTAATCAAACTAATATTCAACCGTCCATCTAACCCAATGAAATGGATCGGAAGATATTAACATTGCTTGAATCTTTGTCATTAAAATTACGTCAGTCAGAAGTTTAATGCACTTTCAACATTTCGTCCCTTTTATTGCCTTATTGCCTATTTAAACACACGAGGCGTTAATTGTTCTCATGAAAAACTGAAACTCCATTGAATTAGATTTTCTTCTGCTTACAAAAAATGTTGAATTAAATTAGTGGAATACACATAGTGTTTGCGCTAGTAGGAAGAATCAGTTTCTGTTATGCAACCACTGAAGCACTTACTAATTTGTCTGGTACACCAGAGTGACTAGGCTTACTGATCATACCTTACTTCCACCTTATGTCTTGTACATAAAAAATTGATTGTGGTTTACATTTGGAATTTGTCATAAATACTCGGTAATTCCTTTACCATTATTAGTGACTTATACTAATACAAGTGGACATACTACTAATATTTTCCAGAAGGCAGAAGAGTTAGACATCTTTATAAATCTGTAATTATTTTCCTTTATACCTAAACATCTATCAATCTATATGTCTATCTTTACATGCATACACATTCCCACAATTATATAACGATATATCTACTTACCCAATTCGTTTTCTTGATATCTATCTATCGTTATATCTACCCATATACCTTATGCAACATTCTGTCTCTAAATAAGCCTTTGTTCATATATCAAATTGGTTTATTTTTATCCTTTTATAGATTTTTATTAATATATTTTGGCATTGTAAGATAATTAGTCATCTATTCTAACTTACAGTTACACTTATTTGTACATAATATTTCTTTATGTCCATCTATATAGTTGTCAAAACCATTATATTATCGTTTCTACATTAGAAAGCGTCTCAATGTTCTAACTACATTTCTGATTGTTGTTCCAAATATTGCATTTTTTGTTCTTGGCTCATCTATCCGTAGCTGTTTACATTGTTTTTTAAAATCACCGCGCATTAAAGATGAAAAATCTCATCCTGTCAACAATGCATCAGAAAATGTCAAAAAGTGTGGTCGTAGGTCCAGGCACTGCGAACACTGAGCACACTCAAAATACGAACTGTGTTAATGGTGCAAATAAGCAAAATAAAAATACTCCGATTGAAGGTACCTATTTAGAGTCTAGCCGTAACTCACCGGAAAAATTAATTAATTGTAAATTAGAAGACGAAGAAGTGACCACTTCACGATCTAATTATAATTCTGGTTGCAACGACTTCTTGCAGATGAACAATGGGCACAGCGTAAATCCATTTACGGAGGCAGCCAAATCAACCAATGCGTTAGGCTCACAATCTTCTAGATTATTTGGCCCAAAGGATAAATCAAACAATTCTATTTTCACAATTGGTGCACTATCTGATTTCAAATCCGTTAAAAACAAACTGAATGGTAATCGCAAACAGAGGGGCTTTGTGTGGAAGAAGGTTGACGAGGTTGATACAGGCATGGACGAACAACTGCAAGGAGCAGAGCAAACAGTAGGAAATGGCCTGTTCTATGACGAAATACACAGAGCGACAGATACTTGTGATGAAGAACTAGAGCAAGTTTTTGATGCCCAAAATGCTGATGCAAATAGCATACATAAGTTCGAGGAAAGCATTCCAGTTATAACTGACACGTGCGGGCAAGTTGAGACAGAAGCGACTGTTGGCAATGTGCAGATATACGACAACTCTGACGAGCACGCCACTGGTTTAGAGACCGGGGGAGTCGTCTCTTCTCATTCCTCTAATTTATCTCGCCCTGACAACCAGTTTCCACTTCAGACACCGTCTTATACGTCACTGAAGTTACAGGCTGCTAATGAATCGCAAACAGATTCTCGTGACTCTGTGTTTCAGCTGGCCGACGCTCAGTTTGAGTTGGTACGCTCTGAGGTAAATCTGAGCGAGGACTTTAGACAACTACGTCTAATAGACCTATTGGATACCACGTTTTTGGCTTGCTGTAATTGCGAGAATCTCACGAAGAATGGACAAGTAAGTATATCACATGAATTTTGATCAGATTTTCTTTTATTAAAAGTAGATGGATTAGAGTTTTATGTTCCCAGTTTCTTATGTTTTAGTGCAGATGCAGCTCCAATGCTATCACTATGGCGGTTTTGCTGGCGTTTTTCGACACGACGGTTAAATACAATGAGATTGGTGTTTACCTCTCAAGTCGTCAACTTGATTTAAAGAATTAGCCACAACCGCCCGCACAATCAATGAAAGTGTCTTACTGTATTAAACATCACGCAAACACATCACACACTTAATACTATATATATATATATATATATATATATATATATATATATATATATACATATATATATATATATATGCATAGAGATGTAGCGAAAGCCGCAAACCCCCTAGTGTTTATAACCGCATAGAAATTTTACAGCTGACATTTCCAGTCAAGTATAATATAAGCAAGAATAATAGAGAGGAGAGCCTCATATTCAATTTTTCTTTCCATATATATTTATTGGGGTTTGGTCCTCGCTAACCATCTGGCCGTCGTATTCTGGCGGTGATCATGGAAGAAAGAAACGCATCAGTACGTGTGACTGACGGTATTTTTTTGAATGTGTTTTCGGAGTGCCAGCTTCATATTTTATAATGCCGCGTCTTGCGTACGCGGGTAGTAGCTTTGCACCGACAGTTTCACAAAGATCCGATTGATCACAATTTCCAATTTTGTTTTGTCTTCGATCGGGCTGAGTTTGTATTCGTCCCAATGGAAATGCGGTTCTATCACATCTTTGCTATTGTGAGTATTGTGCTGTGGATATAAGTAGACAAATTGGCCTGAAGATGGAAAGGGGATTCACCTTCCAAAACGTCGCCAGTAAACAAAGATGTGACTGACTGTAGTTTTGCTATGCTGTGTGTCTGGTTAAATAAAATGGGATATTTGTTTACTTGAAGATCACAAACTTGGTTTAAGTAATTGTATGTACTGTCAACTCCACGCTTTGACATGATAGTATAGGTTGTGGAAGACCTACTTTAACATTGGCTTAACAAGACCTCTACTCAATTTATATTTAATGTAAAAAGTTATATTTAAATGTAAAGTATTAAATTTTTTAATAGATTAGGCACCAGATTTATTTTCACAATTTATAAACGTTCTGCACAGACATGCATGTATATATATATATATATATATATATATATATATATAAGTATAGAAAAAATATATAATGCATTATTTCATATCATACAACAGATCTTTTGTTCTGTTATAACTATGAAAAAATCAGCTAATAATAGAGCAAACTCGGATCGAAAGCATTAAAAGCCAATCTGTCTCTACAGTTGGTTTTCCGACCTGGAATCTTTATCTGTATTTAAGCTATTACGCTTTTTTGTCCTTTTCAAAGTTAAAAACATAAAGGTATAAATATATCAATAATTATTTACAGTAGCACTACAAATGTCAGTAGCGTTAAACATACTAAATTAAATTACAGTGTCAACCTCATTTGGAGATATCCATATCTATAACAATGATGTTAATAAAATTAAACAATCATTGACTGCGCGGGTTGTGGTAAAGATTCTTTAAATCAAGTAAACGCCGATCCCATTGCATTTAAGCAGTCGTCGAACAACATAGCAAAACTACCGTCAGTAACACGTACTAACGCGTTTCGACCTTCCATGATCATCATCAGAGTACAACGGTAAATTGACAAGCGAGGGTCAAACAACAATGCATTTATATATATGAAGGTGAAAAGGCGATGCACTGTGAAAAAGAAAGATTCCGTGGGACATCGAATTTAACATTTGCATTGCTGATTAAGTATTTATAGCATCCACAAACAAACACTTTCTATCTAGTGTAAATGAGAAAATTTCGATTCATTCTGCATTCATCGTTCTGAAAAAATTTATATTGTACCTGTGTACCATTTTAATTAGGCAAATGCAAAAGAATTAAACGAAAATTGGTTGCGCGGGCGGTAATAATTACATTTAATCAAGGTTGCGATCCTGATCGAAACACCTGACCAATTAAGTATATACATTTGCCAGTATAAAATGAGAATTGTACAGTGTAAGAAAGGCAATTCAACCAATGGACCGGTTTCGTTTTTATTGGAAACTCATCACGTAATGGCCAAATTCCGCGGCCAATTCCGGCCAGTACGTGATGCGTTCCCAATAGGAACGAAACCGGTCAACTGGATGAATAGCATTTACTACACTATACAATTCTTAGTTTTTTACTGACAAATGTAATCAAGATCGCAACTTTGAATATAGTAAATTCAAGAGAATATTAAATATATGCTTGCCTGAGCACGTATCATTTTTTGTGTTAAAATAAAGAATTGTTTTTCACAAACATCTATAACTACACATAGCTTGTCAGGCAAACATTGCCCCAAACAGCCACAATGATTTGCAATATTAATCCAAGCAAGGTGTGCGAATAATCTTTTCTATTTGGATTGAACCGCTATAAATAGAATTCCACTTAAACTGTACAAACAAAAATAATTTGTTCTAACGCTGACATTACCCAAATGCTTTTCGAACACCATAAAAACTGTTTAGTTATGCTCATTTTGTTTGAACATTCTTCGCTTTAGTTTATGTGAAATCTTTTTAAATAAATAAATTACTTCACATAAAACGATACGTTTTTGGCGCGACAATAATTCACTGGTTCTTGTTGTTATAAAAAGGTGTTTGCATCCAATGCCTTCATTTTTACTCCGGATATTCGAATTAAATTTTCGGAAACTTCTTTCAACCGCAAGTCCACCCAACGAGGTATTTGAAATCACCAATTCAAGTGGTAAATTAAGCTTAAACTGTTTCATTTATAGTTATTGGTTGCTCTCATAAGCATAACTGTTTTTTTCACTAGATAAATGTGTGTCATATATGTTGTGTGTATGTATCTGCATGTGTAAATTTATCGAAATGAAATTACATTGATTTATTAGCACATAATGACGACTCACTAGATAAAATGTTACTATTAGTAAAGATGTGAAAATCTCCTGTCATGTCATTAATCGTAGATAGTCTTAATACTAATAATAATAATGAGAATATACATAAAAATTTTGCTTGCAATGACAATATCAATATCATTAACAAATTTAATACCAATGTCAACATCACTAGCAATAAATTTGACCATTTCAATTACAACGTCAATATCAACAAAAATCTCAAAATAAAGAACCATTTCAAAATCCATAACAATTTTAATAGAAGCTTCCATTTCAATATCAATTAGAATATAAATATCAATAAATATGTAAATTTATTTAGTCACATTATTATCTATATCAATACCACCTGCAATAACAGTATTGCAAGCGATAGAAATGCCAATATTAATTACTATATTAATATCTATAATTATGTAAATATCACGAATGACGTAATTATCAGTAACAATGTCAATAGCAAAACATATGTCAATATTTATTGGAATGTGAATATCAAAACCAAAAAATATATATAAATTAAAACATGAATAACAATAATAATGTCGATAACAATACAAATGAAATAATAAATGCCAATGAAAATATTTAGACAAATATCACTAATTATAACAGTTAAAATAAAATAAAATAAAAATGCCAATATCAGCACCGTAATAATTAACTGTGGTAATACTAATAGAATTAAACCTAATACTAGTTAAAAAGTGCTAATATCCATAATAGGGAATTTTTTAGGATACGAGCCTTAATAATATTCATAGTATCCTTTCCAAGTGAAAAAATAAAGTAAAATCTTCTAAGATACAAAGCAGTTTCTGTCTCATGTCCTACCTAAATATCTCCGTTGAATATATATAGAGAGTATATATATATATATATATATATATATATATATATATTCATTGTACCATACCTGTGTGTAAAACAAAAAGAAATTTTATCAGATACAAGAAAATTTCTTTCGCATAATCTCTTCAAATATCTACTAATGAACATATCTTTATCTATAAATTGGAAAGCAAAAAAAGATAGAAATATGTGAACATAGACAGAGTGTGAAAAACGGAAACCAATCAATTGCGTGCGTCACATCCAGTTCAAGCTCAATGCCTGAACATGCTTCTTTTGCTTGCATAAATCCGGCTGCAATTTGTTTATCCATAAGGCTTCGTATGTGGCTAGCTCCCTTTTGTTTCTGTATTTAGTAATTACTTTGAATGCTACGTCTGGAGAACATACGTTCGATGTTTTGATGATGTGTTGCGCAATAGCAGACGTGTATTCACTATTTGATTTAAAACAGGCGTTTAAGTTACAATGTTCTATATATATGGAACAACAAAACAAAACAGAAAATTTAAACTTTGAATGAGTGTGAAATAAAAGAACAGCAAATTAATTGTGTGCATCACATCCAGTCCAAGCTCAATGTTTTAAAATCCTTTTTCTGCTTGCACACGTCCAGCTATAGTTTTTTTACCCTAGAGATTCATATGTGGCTTCCTAATTATTTTAATGGCATTTAGTAATTCTCTTAAATGCGACGTCACACTCTTTCCAGATTTACGTTTTCTGTTTTATCTTGCCATCTATTATATATATATATATATAATATATATATATATATATTTGTGTGTGTATTTATTTGTAGATACGTGAGGTGAATATGAGAACGATACAGTCCTTTCAACTGGTAAAATTTCTTTTTATTTTTGCACATATAAAGGGTACTATTCACAATGACAATACAATAAAAGTTGTATTAGAAAATTAAACAAAAATGGGAAAAATGGACAGCTTTGATGAACACCATAGCTTGTAGTAAAATCGTGTGTTAATTCGTTGTACAACTTAACGCGACCAGAAGTGTTTTTGTAGAGAACACGCATAATATTTGCATATTTGGTGGACACACCACTTTTCGACAAAATATCGAATAGAACTTTGCGATCGACTGAGTCAAGTGCACTCCTGAAGTCTTGAAAGACGGCTATTATGGGACGGCGATATACATTTTGCTGTTCAATAACTTGCCTTAGGATAATAGTTTGCCTTTACAAGCTCGTCATGACAGGAATTCGGTTTTTTTCTTCTTTAGTTGTGATTCACTTGGAGTGCCAAGACGGCGTAAAGTATTCGAAGCGAATAACCTAGATATTACTGGAGTCAAGTTTATACCACGATGGTTACCACACGAATTAAGATTAACTTTTTTGAAGATAGGATAGATGTTCGACTTAATTACAGAAAGCGACATGATTTTCTCATTCAATATTGTACAAAAAGGCTAGTCAACACTCAACCATCCTTAAGGAAGTCTTCAGATTCTGCAGTTTTGTGACGATTAAGAGAAAGCATTCACTTTTGTATTTTTAACTCAGATGTTTATTGGAAACTGGCGTTTCACATTGTTGATAAAGGCATATCTTCGAGGATCAGGACTGCCGCAAGTGCCAAAGGAATTTGATCTTTGCCGTGTTCATCCCTCCCATGAAGACGACTTAGTTTATTAAATAAGTTTAATTGATAGGTGCTATCATTTATAATTTCGCTAGTTTTAATATTTTGGATCTGTTGCTCGAATAATTTGAAGCGAACGCTTCTTCTACCTCTTTGGCTTCTCAGGTCCAACGTGATTCAAAATCGACATTTAAACTACGCTTAAGTTGACGTCTTATAACTCTAAGAGTACTATCTTTTACTTTGTATATTGTTTGTTGCCAAAGCCAAATATATATGCAAATGCATATTAGGTATTGTAAACCTAGTCACAAATTAATTCAATTATGTCCAAAATGATAAACCAAAGTCAGCATGAACGGAAGGTATAATCTTATGTACACGTGCGTTTCGTGCTTACTGGCGACTCAGCAGTGCGATTCGGTACTACACCCTATACGAACTATATATTTTGGTAAGGAATGCGGGACAATTGGACGGTACAAACTCTTATACGAATGTGATCAAAAGCAATAGCGAAGTTAACGCCGTATAAAATCTTCGATAATGATAAGTCAAAGCCAACTCACTATATATAATACATACGAGCCCATTAAGGGTTCCAACGAAATAGATTTCTTGACAGGTCAAAATTCACCAAAATGGCTAAATTCTAATTTTAAACACCTGTTACTTAAGCGAATCTATAAAATCTGACTTTGATCGGCATCAGTTATCAAATTTCGCATTAATTATGACGTCATTTAATAAAATATATTCTGGTTATATGTTATTAAATAAAAGTTGTTTCATTTCAAAACCACTTTTCCATGTAGTGTGGTTTCTGTTCTGTGACAGAGTCGGATGTTTATTTAGATCTTAAGATCTACAGGAATGCCATATAGGCTCTACCTAAAGAAAAGGCTATCCAAGAAACATTAGTTAATGTATAATTGAAAATTGTATATAGTGTGGGCCAGGGTTGCTCAGTGATTAGAGCATCAGGTACCGAATTAGACTTGCCCATGTTCGAACCCTCTCAGCGGCAAATTCTGGACAGTACGTTATGAGTTCTCAATAAAAACGATGAATTTCCTTCTCCACACCATAACTTACTAAGTTTATACTGACAAATGTATGCACATAATGAGCCATGAGGTTATATCATGATTGCAATCTTGATTAAATTAATAGTTCTATATTTTTGTTGACGAGAACTAGTATATATGCAAACTGTGTTAGGTACTGCACACCCACATTCCTCACCCAAAAATATAGTGGTTAAAGAGCGTAATACCGGCTCCTACTGATGAGTCGCCAGTAAGCACGAAAGGAATGTGCATGAGATTATACTTTCAGTTCATGCTGTCTTTGGTTTATCCTTCTGGACACAACTGAACTAATTTTTTACTAGGTTCGCAACACCTAATACATACTTGCATATATATATTAGTTCTCCGCAACAAGCAGTATTTAACTGTGCACCCATTTCAAATATGACTAGAGTGTTAAACTTAAGTCCGCATGAACAGAGGGTATAATTTTAGGAACACATACGTTTTGTGGTTAATGGCGACTCATCATTAGGAGCCGGTACTACGCCCTATACCCACTGTGTATTTGGAAATGGTGGAAATTGGACAGTAAAATCTCCTATACGAAAGTGTATTCAAGCAGTAATGGAGTTTACTTCATATAAAGTCTTCGACATTGCAACTTTTGTTCTTTAGGGCATCTGTAGGTTAATCCTATTCCTTTGTAAGTATCTTATATAATAGGGATTATTTAAGAGTAATCGATTTCTTTTGTTTTAAAATTCTTATGGAAATATAAAAGCATATTTGACTTAATCCGCATATAAAATGTGCGGAAAATTTTTAAAGACGACACATTGAAACAATTATGGTACAAATGCAAAATTCTAAGTCGTTGCCTCGAGTAATCTTGATAGTCATATAACTTGGTGAAAATTAACCTCCAAATACCCTTAGAAAGTAGATTTTCTTATGCTTAGAAATGATGATCCAAGTTTATAGTTGCTTCAGCTTTAAAATAAATTCTATTGATTTTAATTTAAACGCAATTATTAAAATAAATAAATGCAATTTCTATTGAAATGCGAGCCTAAATAAAATTCATAATACTTTTTCCATGTGCAAAAATAAGAATTTTTATCAGATGCAATAACCGTTTCTTTCTCATATTCTTCTCAAGTATCAACAGATGAAAATCGCTTCATATATAAATTGAAAGGCAAAACAAGTTATAAAGATGTCAACATGGAGAGAGTATGAAATAAGGGAAGAACCAATCAGTTTCGTGCATCACCTCCAGTTCAAGCTCAATGCCCGAACATGCTCCTACTACTTGCATAAATCCGGCTGCAATTTTTTAACCATAAAGCTTCGTATGTGGCTAACTCCATTCTGTTATTGCAATTGTGTAATAAGCTTAAATGCTAAGTCTGGAGAACATACGTGTGAGGTTTCAATAATGTGTTGCGCAATTTCAGACGTGTATTCACCATTCAATTTAAAACAAGTTTTTATTTTACAATGTACTCACATTCTATTAATTAATCGTCTGGTGGATCGGCCTACGTAAGTTGATCTACAACTTGCTCATGCATATTGGTGAATAATATTTGATGTCAAAATTAATGGTTGTTTCTCTTTCATTGTTGTTGAAGGAAAGTGTGTTACCTTAGATAACACTCGTAATATAGATGCATTAAATGTGCGTGTTAATGCCACTTCAACTTTCTTTTGTGCTATACAGGAAACTGCATCCCTTAAATAAGATTTTCAGGTAGACTGCTTGCTTTTCCGGTCCGAAATATGTCTGTTTCTATTTACTTGCCATTTTAATAATTAATTCAATTGTCTAGACTAGCCATTATGCATTAAGTCGTTTATTGCTTTAGTGTATTCTTGAAAAGCAGCCACTAACTGCTGACAATTTACATTGATGCGGCACAAAATTGTTGTAACGCAAATATTGCGCAAACCAGGTCGGTTTATGGGTAATCTTTCTATTTAATTTACCATTTGTTTCTTTCTTTATTAATAAAATTAAGAAAGGCAGGCAATCATCTTTCTCGTGCTCTGACGTGAAACAGATATTCTTATGGACTTTTAGAAACTTCGAAGCAATGTTTGTGATTGCGACCTATTCTGAATAACAACGAAAATATTATCCGCGTATCGTATGTTTTGAGCACATTTACTTATGTCACTTCTTAATGTTGTGTTCTTTAGATGGCCTAGGAAAATCCTAACCATCACTGGAGATATGGGGTTCCCTATTGCCTAACCATTAGTCTGTTTATAGATGCTTCCATTAAAACGGAACTATATGTCTTTTGTGCATAATAAGATAAGCTCGTGTATAATGGGCTCTAGCATCGGAGATTGTAATATTTTTTGTTCTATCGGCTTGGAATATAATATCAATGATTTCCTCAATTGGCACTTTTGGAAACAAAGGCGTAACATCACAATATACCATAATCTCGTTTTTAACATTTATATCTTGAGTTTTGTTTACAAACTCAAAATAATCGGCAACCAAATAGTTGCCTAATAGATTGCGCAATAGTTCTAGTATATGAACTAACAATTTAGCCAATGCGTGACACGGAGAATCGACCATTGATATTATTGGTCTCATAGGACAAGATTTTTGGTTTTTTTGGTAGACTATAAACAATGTACGTTTAACATTAGTCTTATAGACAATTAAAGCAAAGTGTTCAATTTAATATAAATCTTTCCGAATGAACTAAGCCTTGTATAAGGTTGCAAAGGCGATTCATCCGGTAGACCAGTTTCGTCCGTATTTTGTACTCTGAAAGATATGTCCACGTATCCGCGGCAAAATTTCTGAACAGCACTTGAATAGTTTTGAATTAGGACCAAAAACTGATCTACTGGAGGAATTGCCTTTGTTGCCTAATACAATTCATAGTTTAAACTGGCATATGTATATATAATGCGAATGGTGTTCATATCATGCTAAAAAAACTGGATTTAAATAATTATCATTGCTTTTGAAATTTTATAAATCTTCAACTAAAAACCACTCCACTAAGTAACGTGGTGTCTGCTATAAAATGACATTTTTTGTGGCTAGTTGGAACTTTAAATCTAAAATAGATGCCACATAGGCATCACATGAAGAAAAGTCAAAACCAATCATAAAGTGATGGATAACTGAAGATTGGGTGTAGTGTGCGGCAGGGAAGCGTCATGCATAAAGTCATAGACTTCGAAGCAGACATGCCCAGGTTTGAGCCTTGTCCGTGGCCTATTCTGGAACAAACTTGACGAGTTCCCAATAAAAAAACAATGCTGGTCTGTTAAATGATTTGAACTTTCTGCCAGATGCAACGCTTGCTTAAACCAACAAATTTATATTTAATGAGATTGGAGTTTATCTTACACTTGCAGCCTTTATTTAAATAATTGTCATCCCACCCTCGAAATCTATGATTCTTTAACTATATCAAACTTCGAATTTGACGTAATGCATTAAATAACATTTAAAAATAGATTTTGTAAAATTTAATTTTGTTAGAATATACATATTTATTTTTAATATTGATGAAATTTGTCAAACTTATTGAACCGGTACTGATTTCCATCGCAGCTCCTGTCCTGCCTGCATACAATTTGCAACAAATGCGTGAATCAGTTAAGCAACCGCATGACGAGTACCAGGGAAGAGACGATTTTATCAACTCATCTAACTGACAAGTTGGAAGACCCCGATAATTACAGAGGCATTTCCGACGACTCTGAAAGGCAATCGAAACAGCAATTTAATCAGAAAGCTATTGAGAAACGCAATCTTTTACTTAATTGTCGACAGTGCGCGAAGGGCGCAAGAAACCTATTTCAAAGTTTGGTAGAGAATAGCACAACTTCCGAGTGTTTCAGCGATGAAATAAATAAAGATAATCGATTGCAATTAGTCAAATGCGAGGACTCAGTAGCAGTGCAAAATGATACAGACAAGGCTAAAAGTATTGAAGGTGTTGATTACCGAATTGAGTCTAAGAGCTGCAATTTACGAACAACAGATCAACACAGTGTAAGTTGGTTTCTTAGTTTTTTTGTGGAGTATGTGGTTTCCACAACATGCATTTCTACCGTTTCCGTTTTGCTATATTGCAATGAATATAGCTGATCCAACTTAATTCCTTTACTTCCAAAATTGACTACATAAATTAACTGATATTACAGTCGAAGTGCATTCTTAACAAAGACAAAATAGCATTCTTATACTTTACTTTGCATATCTGTTTTATAATGAATTTGCACACAAAGTATTCCTCAATTCAGATTACAAATGCTTAAAAGTGACCGAAAAATAGAGGATATTTTTGTCATTGAAAATACATGGTTTAACCTCATCTCAATGAACTTCTGAATAATTTAGAGTGCAAAGTAATAATATTTGAAGTTCTTCATTTATCTTTAATATTGCGGTTATATTTAGTCTTCATCGCAATCGTTATATTTACCCACGTTCAATGATAATGATCGAGGAATGCTGAAGCGTGCAATTAATGCTTCCTTCGATAATATTACTGAATTATACAGCGAGTACGAGACAGGTTTGAAGAATGCTGTTGCTGCAAAATTGTAAAATTTAATTAAATGTCCTATACTCTCCCGGCAAAGGTTGCCCAAGCTGTCATAAATATTGTGAACACTCTGAAGTAGCCGATTTTGACTGTATATACATTGTTCAATTCTTGAAATCAAGTATGCGAGCTTCAAGTAAGCACCAATCCCGTTGTATTTAACCAGTCAACGAACAACATAGCAAAACTACCAGTCAAGGCCAATGTATGCGAAACTACTAGAGAAGACAGCCGCATATCTAATTTTGCTTTTGGTATCTATGCGATGCGGTTTGATCCTCGCCAGTTAGTTTACCGTTGTACTCTGATGCTGATCATGGAAGGTCGAAACGTGTCAGTGCGTGCGACTGGCAGTAGATTCGCTATGTTGTTCGACGACTGGTTAAATACAATGGGATTGGTATTAACTTCAAGCTCGCGAACTTTATTTAAAGAATTGTCACCACCACCCGCGCAATCAATTATTGTTTAATTACACAATGTTCAGTCAGCAATAAAGTGGAGTACAGAATATGTGAAAATAGTATGAGAGGGACAATCGCAGTTACTGATTTAAAATTATTTTTATTAAATTATTTTTGGCTTCCTCAATGTCAGCCAATTTTTCAATTATTAACAAGGAATTTAAACACGCTTGAATAAAAAGGGCAAAATGGTGTATTTCAATCATTCTCCTAGTAAAAGTAAGAAAGTTTTTGGTTTGATTTAAAGTAAAATCCGTGATATTTGTAACGATCTACTTAATTCATTTCGTGCTTATATGAATCGACTGAAAACACTTCTTGAAGTCAATTTTTCACGATATCCATTTGTCATTGTCTACCTTCTGTATCATTTTAGTTAATACAGTCTTGCGCATGAATGTTGATATAACTAATCTTTTGTGCGACTGGTCTATATATTGAGATTTGTGTTTTTCCTTCTGATTAGCCAGCTTAATATATCTGCAATAAGTCATGAGTTATTATAATTTTGAAGCTTGCTTAAAAATATAACAATTTAAAAAAAATTTTTGTTTAAGATACAAAGCCAAATAATCTTTGAAGACAACCGATTTTTTGCCGATTTGAAACGACTCATAGAATATCTTTCCCCGGGATTGACAAAGTTCTGTGACTACTGCCGATTCGACAGCAAATTGAATAAAGCATACTACAGGTAAATCATTATTTGTCAAATTTAATTTCGGTTTTGTGCTTCGAACATTATATTACAATTTTAAGTTTTGTGTAGCAAAAAAATGCAAATAATCTGCACAAACCTTTTGGTTGGTATAAAAGATGAACAATTTGAATTAACATATGATGATTTTTTGAAAATACGAATGCACAAAATAATTATCACAGGTATTACTACAGAAGAGTTCACCAGTAAGAGAATTTGTGATAGAATTCAATAAATTTTGTTTAATATGCGAATAATAATGCAGGATATCTTACCTACCAATCTAATTTTATGAAGCTCGAAATTGGTCTTGTCGCTAGAAATTATTTGATTTTTGTAAATTTTCATCAATACTCGCGCTCTGATGCATCCATCCATAGAAAAATATTTAAAATCGGGCCAAAAACATAGCAGAAACAATCTTTCAATGTCTTGTAGCCAAATAGATTCATAACAAACGGCGATTTACAGGTTTCAGCCTAAATGACAGCTTTGTCCCTATGTGCGAAAGCGCATACAGCTATCATTACACGAATTTTGAGTTGCAATTGATTACAATAAAAATGCGCATGGTTTGCTTGGTAAATGCATTCTTGGAATTTACTTGACTTATATTCTTTGACTGACATGCGCGATCTGTTTGTTCAGCTAGAAAATGTCAAGTAGTTTGCTATTCTTAACCTAAAACACGGCTTTTGGTAAATTGCTATCCGACTCGAAGACCGATGGAAAGCACAGTTCAGGTACCCAAAGGTCATTTTCAACTCACTTGATGCACACTGGGAATGCGCCGTAGTTGTTCGAATGAATAATGTACTACTTTGTGTCCGAGTTGCACCGTACGACAGTATACGTTTACGATGTCATTATTTATGCAAAAAGCAAACAATAATTGCCTACTAGGCAGCAGGAGATGCTGTCCAAAGCGGTAGTATTGCGATTATACCTTAACTTTAAAAAGGGTCAAATAAGTTGGCAAGTACGGATCCTAGACATTTGGTTTCAACAGACAGACGTATTTCGTTTGATTCAAAGTTACGGCCTATCAAAGATCAACCAGTGCCCATCGCTATAAAAAATTACGACGGCCTGTTTACGTGATGAAATTATATTGACCTTATTTCATGTCGATTATGGACATTCAACAACCCTCGTATGAGCTAACCAGTGTAAAAATATAGTTTCGATGAACTGAGAACGCTCAAAAAGCGTATGCCCAATATAAGCAGAAATTGATAAACGTTACAATTTGGAATTTCTCCGTAGAAAGCATATCAATTGGGGCGGACGACGCAGTTACGGGCATTAGACAGCTTTACAACCCGATGGACGCTTAGCGAAAAATGTGCGTCGCACTCTCACGAAGGTGGGCAAAACTATATTATCAGCAAAAAAGAAAAGACTGTCATGAAATGGGATCTACGAAAGTTGAGGTATTCTGTCAACAGTGGGCATATAAAAGGTTTAACAGATCAAACAGCTCTAGCGCATTGGTGGTCACTAGGCAGTGGAAAGAAACGAGTACACCAAGCTATTTATGAGCTCGAGGAACATTCTGTAACAATTCACCATCGAGCTGGTTTTGAATTCCTTCAGTACAGGTTTCGCAACATATTAAGTACAGGGAAAGGATACGTCATTTAAAAATTTAACCAAGCAGATACAAAACGGCACACGGTTTCCGCACTATATAAAGGATTGGCTCTACAAAATAGGCTACTGAAACGGAACAAATGGAAACAGTACAATGATTTGTGTTAGGATGCCTAGAAATCTAGCTGATAACCTTTTGGCTTCAAAAGCTGTGATATCCCGGCACTGGGTGTCTCATGAAAACATTGCAGTTTCAGTTGTATTGGCCAGGTATGGAAAAATATGTTCGTAGCTACTTTAAGCATCGCAGTTCGTGCTAGTACCGTAAGCCACAGAAAGCGAAAAGGTTACGGATATTGCCTTAAATGCTCCTTCGCGATATTAATTTTGCCAATAGACTTTGTGAATTTGCTGTTTGTGGCACGTAGTGCGGGTGGCATTTATGCTTTCAATGGCTGATAAATTTACTCGATCGGTCTAGTCTGTTTCGTTGAAGCAAATCGTAAAAGCAACTAGTATAATGTGCGAAGGAGAACGCTAATTAAGAGGATTTTGTATACTGCAAGACTTTATTATCGGCCTTGGGGTGCAGTTTAATTCGGAAGCATTTAATCGATGGTGCACATGCCAAAACATAAATTATTCTCGATCTCCAAATTATCATAAATATACTATTTTAACGACGAAGCCTGCGCACCGGACAACAAAAGAGATTTTGACCATCCATGATCATCATCAGATTACGACGGAAAACTGACTAGCGGGGATCAAACCGCAATGAATATATATGGAGAGTAAAATTAGATATACGGCTCTTACCTCTAGTGGTTTCGCGTCCATTGTACTTGATTAGAAATTCCGGCTGCACAATATCTATGCACTCACGAACGTCAAAAATTTTCCCAGATTTTGCCATATATATGTAGGCAATACAAGTAAACAATCACTGACTGCATCGGTGGTGATAAAAATACTTTAAATCAATTCCAATGCCGCGTTTTGCGTACGCGGGTAATAGCTGTACATGGGCAGTTACACAAAGATCCGATTGATCACAATTTCCAATTTTGTTTTGTCTTTGATCGAGTTGACTTATTCTTTGTTCAACTGGAAATGTGGTTCTATCACATCTTTGTTTACTGGCGACGTTTCAGTGCCTACTTTCCAGCACCATCCTCAGGCAACACAGTACAATAATCACAATAGCAGATTTAAGCAAATGTGGTAACCTCGTTCCGAAACCATTCTATTTATATATATTTTTGACTCAACACTAGTTTTAATCATGGTGCTGAAAAGTAGGCACCGAAACGTCATCAGTAAACAAAGATGTGATAGAACCGCATTTCCAGTTGAACGAATAAGAAGTCAACCCGATCAAAGACAAAACAAACTTGGAAATTGTGATCAATCGGATCTTTGTGTAACTGCCCGTGTACAGCTATTACCCGCGTACGCAAAACGCGACATTGAAATATATGAAGCTAACATACCAGAAAAACAATTCAAAAAATACTTTGAATCAAGTTTTGCGAGCTTTAAGTATACACAAATCCTATTGTACTTAAACAGTCGTCGATCAACATAGCAAAACTACCATCCGTCATACGTACTGACGCATTTGGTCCTTCCATAATCATTTTCAACAAATTATATACACCAATATATTGTGCGGCCATATTTCAATTAGATATAATGTATGCGAGACTACATATGAACCGCATATCTAATTTTGCTTTCCATATATATATATATATATATATATATATATATATATACTCTCTATATATATACATTGCGGACTGATCATTGCTAGCCAGTTTTCCATCGTACTTTGTTGGTGATCATCAAAGGTCGAAATGCATCAGTACATAAGACTGACGGTAGGGTTTACGATGTTGTTACATTACGGCTCCGGGGCCCTGGTGATAAAATTTACATTTAGTCAAGCAAACCACGCGATAAGCATTATCAATCGCTACATGCTTTGCTCAGTCAATCCCGGTCTATAGAGTACAAATACGTGTGCCGAGCGAACCCATAACCACGAGACCTAAGTTCACTGCACCTTAACAGATATTTTGGAGCGCCTAAAACAGCTAACCCAGGGCGTGTGCGCCACCCAGCAACAAGGCTTCGCAAGACGTTTTCACACACGTTTTTGGGCAGCAAAATTACGTTATGCAAACTTAGGTAGTTCCCACAGCTTTACATGCCATTAATGATTGTCCATATTGCATGGAAAATGTAGACGCTGAGCATGGAACCATTTTCGTGTGCATTCCCGATGGAATAAGTACTATGGCATTCGATCGCTTAAAAAGACTTCTGTAGCCGCCTCCTGGTGCACAAAGGTGTTGAGGCCAGAAATGCGCCGATGGCTCTATTTAAAGGTGTCATGAATACAAGAGAGTATCTACGCTAAATTACGAGAACTTTGATGCGGAAGAGCCAAGAGAATACGGTAGAACACAATTGAGTGTCGGGAACTAATATCAAATAAGAAATTATTAACTTAATTATTTACGAAAATGGCGCACTTTAAGCGAAAAAACATTTATACATAATTTAATTCAATAAAGAAGTGTGTGTAAACCCAAACGTGGATTCTAGTTCTAGTTTGGAGGATCTGGTTTTTAAATTATAGGGACAAATCAGTAAAGTAACCATGCTGTTAAGAACCATGAATTGCAGTCTATATGAAACTATAATTGTCAAATCAGCACTAGGTACCCAAGATAAATGAATGAACACAATACACGGCTTGGGCACGAACCGAGAATCATTTGCTTCAGAGTCTTGAAACACGTCTACTACTCCTGGCACGTATTGAATAGTGTTATACCAATTAATTAATTTTGGACAGGACCTCTGTCATATGAAATACTTTTTATATCATGGCGCAAAGAAGGATTTATATACCGCTGAACCAAATGCTGGTGTGTTTGAAAATATGTCGCATGAACTCTTGACAATACATACTATTTCTTCTCGACAAGCTAATTCGCGCTGATCCTCACACATCTACACACACAAACACCAATTAAAGTAGAAGCGCTCTTTTAGATAATTCTTGTAATCCAACATTGACATGGCACTTCTTTAAATCAAGTTGGCGAGCTTGATGTAAACACCAATCCCACTGTATTTAACCAGTCGTCGAACAACATAACAAAACTACCGCCAGTCGCACGCACTGACGCGTTTCGACCTTCCTTGATTATCATCAGAGTACGGTGGAAAACTGGCTAGCGAGGATCAAACCGCATTGCATATAGATTGAAAGAAAAATTAGATATGCGCTCTCACCTCTAGTAGTCCGCATACATTGTACTTGACTGGAAATATCAGCTGCACAATTTCTACGCAGTAAAGAACATTGTTTTCAGATTTAGCCACACACTACGCACCAAATATTTCATCTTTACTCAATTAATTGTCTTGAAATTGGTAAACCTTATGAAATACACGATTACAATGGAAAAATATGTTTGCGTGAAGCCGGAGATTAAAGCCTACGCATTCAAATTTGGACCATCGAAATGTATGTTTGCCTTGCATGGCAACGATTGTCTTAAAACCTGCCAGGCCAAATGTTCGATAAAGATTACAATTATTTATAAATGGATTTTGTTTCATCAAAAACTGGTTTCTTTATTGAAAACAGTAATACGGAAACGTGACCTTTGTTAAACCAATTAGCAAATCAGTAGGCCCGAAACTGGTTTATCAATAAGATTATTTCCATTTCCAAATTTATAATTAGTATTAATTTGAGGGCGTAGAAATAATTAATTATTAAATAAAATACATCGAAACTTATATGAGGCTCGAACAATGCCGGTGAGGTATTTTGAAAGTCAGAAACCTTTAGCCTATGTAATGGTTAATACATTTCTCGGTTTTATTGTGCTATTATATATTCTTTTTGCCTATATTTCGTGCTAAAGTTGTTTCATCCATATTGTCTTACCAAAATTTGAGCGGAATAAGATTAAAAATGTCATGATACAAGTAATCAAGAAGACATCCAAATAAGCAAGTATTCCTTTACGCAGTTTGTAAATTAAGAAAAAGAATTTTTCGATTTTAAAATTTTATTTAATTATATTTTCTTTCTGCTACATAAGCCTGGTAAGTATGCATATCATAGACGAACAAAGGAACGGAATAAAGCCGAAATGCATTATTTTTTTTATAAATATAGAGCTATTATAATTAAAACTATTATAAATACAAATTTACTCATTCTTTTCTACTGCATTACTTTTTTTCGCTATCAGATGTGCCGAGTGTGGCGATGGACTTTGCGAAACTTGTGCTGATGCACATCGGAAGACAAGACTTACTAGGACACATCAACTATTTTCAACTCATGTGAGAAACCTGAATCAAAATAGTATATGATATTGCTAATTTAAAGCATTCTAAAATGTATGCTTATCTCGTCTAGCACAAGATCCAATTTCTTGTGCACGTTTGATTTGTGAAGGTAGAGTTTCCGATTAACCATACTTTATTAACTGATCTGCGTTTTGACTAACGCAGTTAGTTTTCCAGTAGTTTTCTTTCTTCAGCAAGATATTTCGGCTGCCATTATCGGCATGCACATTCGTGAAGTGCGCCTATTTAATGTTATGCCAATAATTGTTATTAACAGGCCTACCCTGAGTACAACCTGAGTGATTTGCGTTGAAAATTAACATTTGCATTGGTCATTTGGTCTTATGATTTTATCACTCAAAATGGCATATGTTTATGAGGAGTGTTTCTGAATTATTGGTCTCCTCCCACCAGAAAATGTGAGGTCAATTTCATTTACGTCATTTTACATGGAGTGTGTAAGAAATAGTCTAACGCATGCAAATGGTAAATTCTTATTCAATCACTCTAGTAGCACTTAGATAGATGAACATAATAGTTAGGGAAATGCACACACACAAGTGACATGCAAATATCTAGTGAAAGATCAGTCTCAGGGATAAATAATATGGCCAGAGGAAATTTCGCACTTGCTCCATAAGTTTGTTTTGTAAAACTGGTGAGGATGGACCAAATAAAGAAGGCTGCCGATAAAGGCAGCTGAAATATTTTGTTGAAGAAAGAAAAACTAATTGAATAAATAAAAACGCAGATCGGGTAATTTCGAATAATACAGTTTGCAAAAATATTTTACTTCTAACCATATTTTAGTCCTATTATGAAGAGATAAATATATGCGAAATTCTCTTCCATCATAATCAATCCTTTACTGGCACCAATTTTTGTTCTCAGTTTCGTGGTGTTTAAATCAATTACATTCTGAAGGTCAAAATGTCATTCATCATATTATATAGTGCAATTTGAATTGGATATTTTCAAATCAAATTTTATCTGCAAATGGTGAATTTTCACCGGAACATTTATAACTTATTTTCGTGTAAATCAGTATAGATAACGAGACAAATAGAAATTTATTTTCAAATGAATAGAAAAGGTATATGCCATTGTAACAGAATGCAATATATATTCCTCATTTACATTTGAATATCAGTTGAATAAGCGGAAACGTTTTTGTAATTCGCAGTAAATAGATGTGCAAAATTGGCTCAGTAATGTACAAAAACTGAGTAAGTGAACATAACATCTGTGTTGGACCATATTTTAGTCATTAACCTGAATCATTTTCCGAAGGAATCATTTTTCTCCTTTATGTGATTCATGTGCTAAGCTGAAACTGGATTTAGAGACTGCGGTTGAGATATATAATCAACTATTGCAGCAGCGATCTATGATGATTCGTATCTGATCGCAAAAGTCGTGCGTTACCTTCGTGCCTCTAACTGAAGTAACTAGTAGGTAGTAACAAATTAGTTCAATTATGACCAGAAGGATAAATCCAACACAGCATGAACAGAAAGTATAATCTCGAGCACAATCGTTTCGTGCTTACAGGCGACTCATTAGTAGGAGCCGGTATTACGCCATTTGACCACTCTATATTTGGGGTGAGGTATGTGGAATAATACGACGGTACAATCTCCTAGACGAATGTGTAAACCTGCAGTAGTGAAGCTAACATCATATAAAGTCTCGACAATGCGACTTCAACGCTAACTCACTTTATATAATATATATACCGTGTCTGTAAAGGATACTAACACTACGGCTATTGTGTCAGTAACCTATACCAACATTATAGTACCGAAAAGGTACATGGTATTAACACTATGATTGCCGAGTCGGTGCATGGTACAAACATGATTGATATCAATGTATGCTATAATTCAACGAAACTAATGTGCATGAGATTACACATTCTGTTCATGCTGTCTTTGGTTTATCCTTCTGGTCACGACTGAAATAATTTATTACTAGATGCGCAACACCTAATACATAATTGCATATATATTAGTTCTCCGGAAAAAAACAGTATTTTACTGTTTAATAGCTAGTAGGTCTTTTTACTAGATGGGATAGACAGAAACTACAATTCTCTTGCTCGAAGAATAATTTTTGGCAGAAAATGTGTGATGGATTTTGCAGTGATACATTCTTTTTGGTCTCTATCCCATTTCTAGGTTGATGCGTATGGCCGTATTTGTAGCGTCCGTGTTATTCCTCGTCGTATACCTACATAAGTTTCATTATGTTTTCTTCACCTTGTGGCTACTGAATTTTCATTAATTTTGAATAAGCAACTGTCTATTGTTGTAAAATGACTTGAAATGTACAACAGCGCTTAGAATAGACTACCATCATTCCTCAATTAAATTTTTCTTACCTGATCAAAACTTGATGTTGGAAAAATGGCCTTTTCCACACGTTTTGACAATTTGCAAAAATATGCCACTTTAATATAAAATACTTGAGCATGACTTGTTCCTCTGTTTATATAGAACATACCACAACATCATGGGGAATTGAAGAATATTTGAATACTTTCTGTCAAAAATTCCTTAACTATTATGCAATGCCGTTGCAACGGATTGAACATCAAAGTTGGATTTACTAGCAGAACGCGTATATAACCCACGTGTTTTCAATTAAACATCGGACTGCTGCTTGCTAGTTAGGTTGGTTAGGGTTTCACACCATCAAAAATTTATTCTATGCAGTGATGCATTCACATGTTTAATCCAAACAAATAATTTGACCATATCCCCTTCTGCTGAGTTTTAGACAGTTTCTATCGTGATCTTCAAATATCTAAACCTGTTCAAAAATGACATCATACCAGGCTCGTGTTTGTATCAATGACATCTGTGAAGTACATGTGATAATGTAGGATGAGCTTTTCGGTCTTGGCACTTTTTAATAAAGTCGTGATCACCGACATGGACCTACTGAACGACTAAGTTTAGTAACTAAACATTTGTGTATTTTATCCCCAAAGAAGCACATAGTTGCTGAATGCAATTTTGAAAAAATCTCGTTTTCACCTGAACAGGGCACTGACAGAATTCCAGTATCCCTTAACATCTGCATGGCAAAGCATATTTATGCTTTTATGTTCTGTTGTTTTTTAGTCACTGTGATTAGCATTAGAGCAGAACGAAGAAGAAGCTCAAAGTTATCAAAACAATATTGAACAATACTAATCATTTTGACATAATATAGTGTAATTAATTTCAATATGATAAATGGTCGATTACCGATAACTCAATTTAATGCTAGTTTTATTCTTTCAAGTGTACATTTGTATATTTTGTTATAAATTTAAATTAACCTCGGTTGAAAAACATCAATATTAATTAAAATTACCAGTTTATTGGCAGAATGACTATTCAAGTAATATTGTTCACTCCGATATTTAATTTTGAGATTCCTAGGTCTCGGCAATACATAAAAGTATTATGTTGACTCCTACGTTAGAGTAGAATGATAAAATAAATGAAAATTTTTTTATTTAGAAAACGTATTATGAGGATGCCACCAAGGCTTAAAATTTAGCCTTTGTTTTTTGAAAAAAAATGCTAAAATGTTTTTTAATATGCGGAAAGGATTGTTCTAACTGTTAGTTGAAAACTACTTATGAAGCATTAGAACTGCTTTAATCAGTAGTCATTGAGAAATACCATTTATATAAATGTTATTATTTTACGTTGATATAATCTAAACAACGAAAAATATTATAAAGACAATAAAAATATTCAACTTAATTTATTTCCCTACTTGACAACGCTTTTTTAATAACTTGGACAAAAGTTTAGGTGTATTTTTTTTTTTTTTTTTTTTTTTTTTTTTTTTTTTTTTTTTTTTTTTTTTTTTTTTTTTTTTTTTTTTTTTTTTTTTTTTTTTTTTTTTTTTTTTTTTTTCCTATATATGAGTGTGTTCATGACTGCATAGAAATTGTGCAGCCGACATTCACAGTCAAGTACAATGTATGCAAGACTACTAGATGTGAGAGCCACATATCTAATTTTGCTTTTCATATATATCTAAAGCGGTTTGATCCTCGCTGGTCAGTTTGCCGTCGTACTCTGATGATGATCATGGACGGTCGAAACGCGTCAGTGCGTGCCACTGGCGGTAGTTTTGTTATGTTGCTTGACGACTGGTTAAATAAAATGGGATTGGTGTTTACTTCAATCTCACAAAGTTGATTTAAAGAATTGTTACCACCATCCGCGCAATAAATTATTGTTTAAACTCAGGCAGATCTTGCTTTATGCATACACAAGATACTGGTTACGTTGACACGAGGTTTCATATAGCTTTACTTATTTTTTTTTAGAGTAAAATATATTCCGTTTTTAATGAGTAAATTATTTCTTAATTAAGTTATTTTATTTTATCCTAATATTTATTTACTAAAAGGAATTGAGCTGTGGTCATTTCTTTGACCAATTGCGATTTGCTCCGAAGGTAGTTTGCCAAGATCATGCAGACCGCGCTTTCATGCAACAACAACAACAAGAGCAGCAATTGCACACGCAACAGATAACCGCTTCCTCTGAGCCTGCTCTGTATATGACGTCTGGAAATCCCCATTTGAATTTTGGGGCATCTGAAAGTGCAGCTTTAGATGTTGCTCAGTCAGCTTTGTTTCCAGTCACCGATTTATCGCAAGTGACTAGTTTCCAAGATCCAGATGCACACTATAACAACTTCAAGGACGGAAATAAATGTAACATCGAGACTGCCTCATTATTGGATAATCAAATTAGTTGTGAGCTCAGTCATGTAAGGCAGAATAAAGAAATAGATGACTTGAAGCATATTGAGTCCGAGCAAGGCTCTTCAAATGACGCCACCACGATAACGCGAAACGGTTTGTTACTATTGCAGAAGTTAACATTTTAAATCTTTTATCTAAAATAAGCATGTATTTTAGTTCACCTATTGTTATGCATTTGTGATTTTACTTGTGAAATTATTTGTAAAAGGTAGCAAAAATGCATTATAAAGCAGGTATACACAAAACGTAGAAAAAATAAAACGAAATACGCACAATAGGGTCTGTTGTATGCGACATCCTTCATCATCACCTAAACAACCAAAATAAGATCGTACTGTATTTGAATATAAATTTGTGATTGTTCTTGTGTGTGCGTGTGTGTGTGTATCTGCGTGTGTGTTTAAAGATGTCTGTTTGTTGCTACATAATGCGTGTTTAAAATACAAATTAATCCCCCTTGCTTTTAAACAACTCACTTTATAAAATACCAGATATTATAGTCGTGTTGAGTTCTGACGAAAATAAAATGGCCTTTTTCAACCGTTTTGTGTCTACTTGATTTGTATTAAAGTTATGCCTCAATACGCGATCTATTTGTTCAATGACGATAGACATTATATCATGAAATTTGAAATTATATAAGCTGAGATAAATTGACGGTAAGTCATTAAATACATTTATTATTTGGTGAATTCCAATAAGTACATTTTGTTTGGCCAGTACTTTGTCACTTGCAAATCAGGCCTATACATGGATATATACAGAAACTTTAGACCTTGTCAATAAAGAAATCCTTGACTGCACGAGTGGTGATAGCAATCATTTAAATCATTTTTTTAGACTATGATTGCGAGCTCAAAGTATGATCATCATCAGAGTTATACGGAAAACTGACTAGAGAGGGTCAAACTGCAATGAATATCTATATGGAAAGCAAATTTAGATCAAGTTTACGAACTATATATAAACAATAGGCCACTTTTACTTAACCAACAACATTAATTAGTAAAACTTGTATCAATCACACAAACTTTCGATGGTCATCAACAGAGCACGATAGTAAACTGACTAACGAAATACAAACCGCAGTGCATTCGTAGGATCCATAAAATAAAAAAAGTTTCTTTTATCACCATCAGTCTTGTATAAACTGAACAGGTGTGGAAATGTCGGCTGTAAAATTTCCATGCAGTCACAAACAAACAAATCTTCCTGCTTTCATTAAAAGCAGGTGAGTTACACAATTTAAAAGTATTTCATTGTACCCTTCCTGTGTGCATAAACAAAAAGAAATTTTATCAGATATTAGAAATATTTCTTTCGCATGGTCTTCTCAAATATCTACTAATGAACATATCTTTATATATAAATTGGAAAGCCAAACAAGATAGAAATATGTGAACATAGAGAGAGTGTGAAAAATAGAACGCACGCAATTTGATTGGTTTCTATTTTTCACACTCTCTCTATGTTCACATATTTCTATCTTGTTTGGCTTTCCAATTTATATATAAAGATATGTTCATTAGTAGATATTTGAGAAGACCATTCGAAAGAAATATTTATTATATCTGATAAAATTTCTTTTTTTTTGCACACAGGAAGGGTACAATGAATTTTATTAAAGCTCGCATTTTAAAAGTATCTATTACGCGAGCGGTGATAACTGTCTGGTTTATTAAATTTGCGAGCGTGATAGAACTAGTTCCATATTACAAAACGAGTTACATAAAATAGCAAAACTACCGACAGTAACACGTACTGATTTGATTTGAAGTTTTATATTCATCCTTGCAACTATTGAGGACAAAACAATGAGGTATATACAAGGTGTGGGAAGCTAGATATTTAACTCTTACGTCTAATTGGCCCGCGGCGTCTGAAGTTGATTAACCATTAAATGTGAAACGTGCCATGGATTTTCAGTTCTCTTCTACTTCAGGTTGCAAACGTTTACTCCAACGATCGACGTAAGTTGTTCGACAAATTCTACATGTTTTATTGTAAGACTTGTTTGAATTGAAATTAAGTGGTTACAACTTCTTATATATTACTTATGACAGGTGTATTACAATCTATTTCAGGTACTGGTTTTCAACATTTCATATACTTTTCTTTTTTAAATTCCTATATGTATATAATATAAGAAAATTCGTATCACTTAAGAATTTAATGCCTAAGGGACGTTTGACTTGTTGTATGATGGTTAGTTTTTCGCTGGGTACGATTTTTCCTAGTAAAGTCAACTGGTTCCTAATTGTTCACTTAAAATTAAAATGTATTCTAGCATCATTATTGTCTTTGTGAGCTAAAATGTTTCACTAGTTGCAAATTATTCACCAAGCCATTGTTAAATAATTTTATAATTTAAAGTGACTGCCGATATATAGGTAATGTTTGGTTTCAATTACCAGAAAAATCCTACTTATGCTCCGGGAAGTCTTTGATGCCATCATGATCGCTGAATTCCGTGAAACCTGAGAATAATTGGATGAATCTGGCCCCAAAACTATATGCTTGATCTTCATCGGCATTCATAGCTAGACGTGAAAATTTGTCTAATAATGATAAAACCGTGGTTAAAAATTTCCCTTTTTCTGTATTATATATATATATATATATATATATATATATAGAGAGAGAGAGAGAGAGAAGGAAACCGATGCCCAATGGGATCCACTTGAAGGAAAGACAATTCAAAACATGGGTTGTTGCATACCAAGACATTGCATACAATTCGCTGCTTGAATGAGAAGCTGCACATGGTTCAAATGCATGATGCAACAGTTCTGGAAAGTACTTAATAAGTTCTCAATAAGTGCAAAATATGTTTTCATTATGATTTCATTTGTCATTCTATACAATCATTTATTTTTACCAACAGCATACATATAATCAAATCCTAAAACTTTACTTGATTTTTAATATATATATATTTATATATATATATATATATATATGTATGTATGTGTATATATATATATGTATGTATATGTATATATATATATAATACAAATTTAAAGCTGGAACATTGTTTGAATAAATCGTTTCGTGTCACACAATAACATCTATTTCTTTTTACCTTACTTTTTCATTTATTATACAAATAAAAATTAATTAAATTTTGGCAGAGTAAATAAAAGTCTTCAATTTTAAAAATTGGCAAAATACCTTTGCTCTGTTTGGCAAGATTCTCATTTTTGAGGCGTTTTTTTGCACTGGGACTTGATGAGTTGGTGTCATTTGAAATGGTAATTTATAGCGAAACATGACAACCAGCATCAACAAAAATGGGAAAGTTTATTTGCGACCTTGGTCACGGATTTTATTTTGTGATTCATAAGAGAATGCCAAAAAAGTAGAACACAGATTAAGCAAAACTTTAGTTTATTTATCGTTTTTTTTTCTTTTTTTGTGAGTTTGGAGAGTACAGGAAACAAATTTGGGTCTAAGAAGATACGGTCTATATCAAAATACCGCATTTGGAAATTTAACAGTTTTTTCGCCTTACCACCATCTTCATTGTTGCTTTAATAATTTTAATATCTTTTTACATATAAAATTCCCTGCTGAATTAGCAGACGTAAATGTCAGTACTTTTTCAAAGAGCGACAATGGGACGAATAACAATCAGCGTTCTATAATTCTTCCCGAAGCCACGGCGTTTTGTGTCACATGTAGACGTCTGATTTGTGGAGACTGTCGAAGTGGACCTCCATGCCAGAATTTACAGATCGATGTGAACCAGCAGGATAAAGAAATCAGCCTGAACTTAGACAGTAAATTGAAAAACAGAGCAAGAAGACATGGTGGTCGAGGAAGAAATGGAGCAGTAACAGATCCAAACCGGAAGTTAACGGATGATTATGAAGAACCTGTTGACGAGCAAGGTGATCGGCATTCATTAGTCTATACAGGGATAGGTAAACGACCGCTGGTGTCAAGTGCGCGTTCAAGAATGGAAGAATTCTCAACAAACACGCTAAGCTTAATTGGCAGTTTTCAATATGCAGATAAATTAGTCGATCCAGAAATGCACAAAGCTGACAAATTGACGGAAATGTTTGTTATACCTCCAATTAGCAATCACGCTGGACATCATATAGTGTCAATAGAACAGGCGATGACCAATGCTAAAACGGCACTCATGGAAAAACTGCAAACTCTTAGCCAAAGGCGAAATATTGCGAAGGTGAGTTGAAGTGTTTCTGAATAGCTCATCTAATGGTTCTTAAATAACCATCAAAAGTTGTGCTTAATATGGCCAATGAGATCAAGACTGACCTAGGCCCGCTGTTCCACACCTAGTTGTCGTCACCTTAAGCCGAATCAATAGATTTTATTGAAATTGTCTGCTATATTTGAACGCATCATTCAGTGTTTATTTGATTGTGTGTCGATGTGTGACTCAATAAAATCTGTCAGCAAGGTGACGACCAACAAATGTCAAGAATTTCGCGCGTCTCAGACTTGATCTCATTATTATTAAACACAACTTTTGAGTTAGAACCATTAGATGAGCTTCACGTAACTCACCTTCTGCATTTGGCGAATACCGTTTAT